>OMMV01203483.1:0-13023 GCA_900302635.1 Chatrabus melanurus
ATCTGGATAAAAAAGATGATCCAGAATTGGGATCCCGATCCGGATCACCTCCAAAATCTGAGTCGTCCATGAAAAAACATGATCAAGAATCGGGATCCCGATTCCGGATCAGATCCTGGATCAAATGGAAACGTCCATGGCCAAAGACTTATATGTGGTTTAAATTTTGTAAAAATCTATCAAGTAATTTTGAGGTAATCCTTAAAATGGTAAAAAATGAAAACATGATCCAGAATCGGGATCTCGATCCGGATCACCTTCAAAATGTAATGGGGTCATCCATGGCCTAAGGCCTATCTGTGGTTCAAATTTTGTCAAAATCCGTCCAGTAGTTTTTACGTAATCCTGCCCACAGACAGACACACAAATAAATAAATAAACCCAGGTGATTTTATAACCTCCTTGGCGGAGGTAATTCTGATGTTTACATGAGTTATTTAAAGAATATTCCGTTCATACTCCTGTTTACACGTTACAGAGCGTAGTCTAATTAATGACTCACAGCTGCATTATGTCCTCTATGTCTTATGTGTTGTAAAATGCTGGTAAAACTCCAACAGGATGTCATAGTCTGATTAAGGTGTTTACATGTCTACAATAAGGTCGGAATACTCCACCTCTTAATTAGATTATTGCTTACTCTGATTATGACTTTATTCAGGTTAAGGTAATCAGAAAATGCTGTTTATGTGGCAGTGTCTTAGTCGGAATATGGTCTTAATCCGATTAAGATCAGAATATTACTGTCCACATAAAGGCAGCTAGTGTCTCACCTGTCTCATGGGTCAGAGTCAATCGTCTGTCAAAGCCCAGCGTGAAACAATCTCATTACCATCTTTCTAAGTCTTTTTTGTGTCAGAATTGCACCTTGTCACTTCAAATGTCAACTGTCCAAATGTGCCAGCATCATTTTAGCACAGATGCCGACTCATTCTGACAAAAACTTCACCAGATGTCACCGTCGTAGTCTGATTGGCTTTGCCACTTCTCCAATTTACCTTAAATATATTCTTGGCATAAATTATCACCATTCATTCAGTGAAAGATGGTGCACTGCAGTTCATAAAACGGGAAGTGATTTGGTGATCGCTCTATTAGTGTTGTTTTGGCCCAAAGAGATATTGGCGTGCCATCTGTAGTAAAGCTTAAACATGACTGGTCTCATATTCTGCCCCGGCGATCATTGTTGAAGTCTGAAAAACCCCAGTGGATCTATTTCACATTCATGGGATTTTTCAATTTAGTGAAAATATTTGGATTAATTAGCTTGAATCAGCGGCACAGCAACATCTCGCATGTTTATCTGTGTATATAAACCTCTCAAGGTCTCTGCGGCCACAGTGTTCTCAGCAATTACACACTCCAGGCAACTCAAAATTTGCATACACGCTGCTTACACGACCCCATTGAAAGTGCGTATACCCCGATTGCAAAAGGTCAGACGCTTCAAGCCCCACAGAATTTCACCATTTTGACCTTTTAGCTACAGCTCTCTCATAATTGTTGACAGACAGAACAAATGATACCTACTTGACCATTCACCAAAGTTATGGTACTTAATTCCCTGTACTTTTCTCACAATCGGCCTTTTTTTGGCAGGTTTGAACCCAAATTGTGGAGAATGCATGGCATCCATTTTGGGAAAACCCCAGTTTGTTACAGTGAGATGAAAGCGAGGCTCTGAGGTCACGTGGTTTTGGTTACATGTGGTTGTTAGAAGGAATTCCCCAGAAATCATGGATTTGACAGAGGACAACACAACAGATACTATTTTCACTGTTGGGCCTCAAAAGAAGAAGAGAAGGGAGAAATAACACAGGAAATCATTAGGGGTGGGAGGAGTCAAGGATCATTCTGTATTGAGACAGGACAGTCACAGCCTTGAGCCCTTGATGATCCAAGGTAAGACTTTTTTATGATTTCTCTATTCTGAAAAGAAATTTCCTATTGCACACTGCTTTGCTTTAGCTATTTTTTTTATTTTATTTTATTTTTTTGCTTTTCTGAAAAACTAGACCAATGGCATGGTACCTTCGGTTGCTGAAGATCATGTTCACCTGATAACCTGTTCATTTATGTGAAGGACAATGTAACCAAAAATGTCATATGTAAAGAGGCTTTAATGTGATTATATTCTTTTTCTCTTTTTAATAGTTATGATCAATAGTAGCATTTACCAATGCGCTAGTTTTACATGAAACACCTGATGTCATCGATGTTGCTGGTGATGTGTATAATATGGACACTCAACAGACACTTGATCAACACCAGGTACAATAGCTATAGGGAGAGCAGTTGGTATAGTCCGTTTGCACATGCTCCAACTTTTTGAAGTAATTGACCTTTGGTATTGATTTTTGGCATACTCCCAGGTAATGACCCTACTTTGTCTGCGATTGAAGGTCAAGGTCGTATTTGGATCTTTGCATCTACATATTTGGATAATGTTGAGGTAAAAGTAGGTCACTGGCAGTAATCAGTCTCAAAGGTGAAATATTAAGGGCACGGTTAAAAGTCTGGGTAGGTTTCCTCAAATACTGTTTTATTCAATGAAGATCCTATTTCTTTCAAAGTAGTTTTGGCTTTTCATGACAATGCAGTCAGTCTGACCTTGATTGAGGTCAGGAATGATCAATGTTCAGGTCATTTTAGGACCAAAGTTATTGGTCACTGTTTTACTCATCATTGGCTTAGGCGGTTGTTTTGCTTTTAGTTACTTAATAAAGCGGCCAGGGAGTCAATGTAAGTGTAAATAACATCACAAAATTAAGTTTTCCATACAAACATTTAGGGGTGGGTGGTACTCCGGTGCCATAGTCATCACCGGTGTGATAGTGTGCCACAATGTGAATTGCGCAATACCGTCAACACAGAACTCCCGCCAGGCCAGGAATTATTTTTTTTAATGACTCCAATGAAAAATAACCCAAAGAATAAGAAGAATAACTCAAATTTCATGAATCCAACGTCACACAGGAATGGCTTAAAAACAGCAATGTTAATGTCCTGGAGTTGCCAAGACAGAGTCCACATTTCAATCCTGTTGAGAATTTGTGCCCAGACCTCTCAACGTTTTGATAAATCTTAGACAGCAGAAAGGAAGCGCACACGGCAAGACGGCAGAACGGAGGCACTGATGTGAATATTCCCACATGTACCCAAAACATGTGGGAACACTTGTATATGAAATGCTCACCTTATTTTCATAATTGAGAAAATAGTCAAACCGATTAATCGATTAGTTGTTTGGTCAATAAAATGTCAGAAAATTGTGAAAAATGTCGATCAGTGTTTTCTAAAGCCCAAGATGATGCCTTCAAATGTCTCGTTTTGTCCACAACCCAGAGATATTCAGTTTACTGCCAGATTGGAGTAAAGAAAGTAGCAAAATGAACCAGAAACTAGTCACATTTAAGGAGTTGAAATCAGAAAATTTGGATATTTAAAAATTTAATTTTTTTACCCACAACGATTAATCAATTATCAAAATAGTTGTCTATTAATTTAATAGTCGATTAATAACCTATTAATTGTTGCAGCTCTACTTCTCACCTTGACTCCTGGTATGGAAATGGTAATAAGGATTGTTTTCTATAGATGCCAGTTCCATGTTAAAAGGGGGCTGAAGACTTTGATTTGATGTCATAAAGCAATAATACAAACATGCAAAAGTCCTACTTCATATCATCGCGATACGTACATTACCTGCTTTTTTACAGTAGTTTTTATTTAAATGTCATGCAGGAAAATTGTTTTTAATTCGATATAATTCAATATATATGCAATATTTGCTGTTGGCTGATTATTTACATTGTCTCTGTAGCCGCTGTTACATTGAATGCAGTGAAATCGGGATAATTCGATTTGGTCTGAGTATTTCTGTTGGAGCTCCAGCTTTAAGTGTCATTCCAACGTGCTTTTTTTTTTTTTTCTCTTCTCCAAATAGATTGGAAATTTTTCACCATAGAGTTGTTTTGAATGCATCATAATTACGCATGTTACTTCTAATGACCTTTTTAAAAGCACACAATGAGGGCAAAGCAATTACCCTTTTTACCAAATGCATTAAAGCAAGCCGAGCTGTGCATAATGACCCGTGTTAAAGCTTCTACGTCGAAGATACAGAGAAGCCGTGTGTTATACGCAGTGAGAGAAGATTATAGAGCAACATAATTGGCTACAGTTTCTGTGGCAGTTCATATTGGGGGTAAAGGTAACCTGAAGGTTGGAAACGCAACTTGTGACTGGAAGGTATTCAGATTTAATCCTCAAACCAGCTGGGAAGAGTTGAACGGGAGAATGGAGCAGCACCGGCTTTTTATACCACGTCAGCCGACATTCGGAAGCACATAATATCCTTCCATCTTTAATTGTATTTTGAGCAGGTTATTGATTTTGTACAGACTTTTTTTTTTTTTTTTTTTTACACACAGCAGTCTGTGTTGTGTTTTTTTTTTTTTCTCTTTTGTGCTGACCTACTGGTAACGCCGTGGCTCTGAAACCCCTCTGGAGTTGGATTGTGATCAATGCATACACTCATGAATATTTGATCTTTATGCTGTTATTGTGCTTAAGGGTGCTTCATATGTTGCTTTTGTGGCCAAATCGGCAAACTTTCTTGTCCGCACAGTTCTGCATGACCCTCAATCCTGGTAACTCCTGTCAATGACACACATCCATGTGAAAAGTGATTCATTGTTTTTTTGTTTTTTTTGACTGGGGGGGTTCAGACTTTGCCTTATTCCACACGATCACTTGCTGACTCGTCAACAAAAGTGCCTTCTTTCTTAGAATTTTGAAACTGCTTAAGCAAAGATGAGCACAGCATATTTTTCTCTGTGCTTCGCAGCGGTTCGACCCCCAAAATGTGAGTGAGTGAGTCAGTAAAGCAAGGCTCTTTACATGGATAAGTCATAAACAAATGGCACCTAAGAACTTCCAATTTTGGATAACGGTGAATATTAATATGAAAACAAACTGATTAGGATTTGATGTGTCTGGTCACACTCAGTTATGAGATATTGATAGATTATTGATTACCACAGCGCACTTGCCGCCAAACAAAGGGTCCCTGGTTCAAGGCCACATCTGCTCCATTCTTCATTACATCTGGAGTTGCATCAGGCGTATACATTGTGCCAGATCAACATGTGACTCCGTACTGGAGCCGCTGTGTCGACCCCAAGCAAAAAACAAAACAAAAATGGGAGCAGTCAAAACAAAGATATAACTGATTACCGTTGACTGCCATGTTGTCGCTTAGGCATATAATCCCAGAGGAAAGCCTGATGTGTCACCTTCATGTGATGACCGGTTCAGAATCTGGGGCAGACAAATATCTTCCTGAAATTTATTCACAAGTGTGAAATGATGAATCATATCGCAACACATTGTAGTTGGTGTCGGGTCCTGGACTGGGTGCTAAGTTGGTACTTTTATTTATTGCACATCTGCCTCCATTAGTACATTTTCCTCCCCGTATCCCGTACCATGTTGCAAAGGCAGCAGCTATATCAGCCCATAGTTTCTTCCTCAGCACTGTAAATATGACATAGTGAGGTTTTTTTTTATTAGCCACAGTAAATGTGGCAAAAAACCGTTTTTGCACAGTATTGGAGCTCACGCTACTAATTTGTTGTTTGTACAACAACAAATTAATGTAATGTACAAATTGTCCATTATACAAACACTTGTTTATACAATGCACATAGTTGTTTCTATAATGCACACTTCAACTGAAGTATTTGTACAGTAACACCAACTTTCCTTGATAGCTTAAATATTCCATAAATCTTCAATGTAAAATGTGCAATATGCAGTCACTGTTTGCACATTATTTGCACTATTCTGGTATCTTTAACAAACTGGTCAAAATTTAAAATGAATACAACAAAGAATTAAAATGTCTGTGTATTAGTCTTGAATTGGCCACCTTTTGATCATGCGTAAGTAAGAGGCCGCAGGTGAAAGTGTGAATTTGTGTTGTTGACGGGATCGGAACAGACAGGATACCCACCTACCAAGACACAAATACACTACTGGGGTTGCATAAACCTGATTTGAAATGGGGAAACTGGGGCCCCTTCCTGGATCCAGGGCTGAGAGTTTTCGTGAGTCTGGTGGCTTCTCTTCATGGGAACTGGTTGAATTTAGACCAAAATGGTAACATGGAACCCAGCGTTTCCCACAGAATGAAAGTGTATTTGTGGTCATTTAGCAGATTGGTGCACAGATTAAGAATTTTTAAGGGGGATTTTTCTGACTTAAAGACCCCTTATTATATATAATACAAAGGGCTTTTGCGGGGGGGGGAGTGTATTTTCAGTGTTTTGTGTTCGTACCCTTGACAACCCAGCTAAATTTACCTTCTATCCTTATCACTACATCCTTAGCGACCTTACATGCTTTTGAAATGATTTATTTGAAGAGTAGTCTGTAGTCATTGTACATATAAATAGACTGACTCTACAGTACTTGAGTTAATTTGAATGCATATTTGCACAAATTTGTGAAGAGGTGACATGCTACCAGTGGTCATCACGATGCATGTGCATTGTGTTGCACTAATGCACTCTGCACTTGTCAGAATAATTAAAACACATTGTGTTAATGGCCGAGCTTTGTTGCACTGCTGACAACACACCTGCTTTCAGCATGGGCACGCGTATATCCGATATAATTGTAATTTGTCCCGCACATAGTTTGTTCTGCGGGACAAACTATGTGCGCCGTGCGCTCCATAACACACATGCAAATAACATGAAACTAGTGGTGGGGATAGTTTTAGGTGATCACAACTAGAAATGGCACCAGTGATACTCTGCAAATAAGGTGTGTGGACATTTCTTTGCCATGGATGGATTATGAGCCAGTGGGCCCCTGGGCACAGACGGGGAAAGGCCCCCCCTCCCTGCACCGGCACTCACCCCTGCAATCGTGCACAAATCGGCAGCGGACGGTACAGAGGTTGCACAATAAGTAGGTCATCTGATTGAAAGGGGCCCTATTAAGACATATCACATAACGTAACCGTTGATATTTGACTGGAAGCCCCACCCAGATATCAGGGGTGGATACGACTGCTTCAGGGGCCCTATAAAGACATCATATAATAACCAGTGTTATTTGGCTGAGTGGCACCACTCGGATATCAGGACTTAATATCATAACCTGTGATATATGACTTAGGGGCCCGATTAAGGCATATCACATTGTGTTATTTGGCTTCAGGGACCCATTAACATGTCAGGATGGATAATATAGTGGTGCAGAGGCTTGGGCTCCAGGGCCTCCTGAGCCCTTGGGCCTCGAAGGCCCGTTCAGTAATCCATCCTTGTTCTTTGCCATTTCTAAAACAGAATTGAAGTCTGCTTTAGCTGAGCCTTCAACGTGCTTGTGGATGTTGGAAAATCAGTTTTTAAAAGTGGAGATTAGCGTTTATTGGGAGGAGCAGCAAGCGCTCTATCGCGAATAGTTTTTTTTTTGTTCTAGTTTTTGGAATAAAAACTGGTCAGATATGACCATGGGTTGCTGCTAGCTGTCTCTTGTTCTGTCTTCTGTCATTGTGTTAGTGTCAGTCCAAAAACAGGTGGTGCTACTTTTCATCCACCTCCACTGGTGCGGCACGCTGTCTCTATCTGATGGATGGCAAACTGGTTTAACAAAGGCGTTATAGCAAATGTACTTAAGTTAAAAAGTAGAGTACTGGCTCAAAAATCACTCAAGTAAGAACATAAATACAGCTTCCTCCCTTACGTGTGTCAAGTAGGGGCCCCCCTCCTCCAGTGTATGGTAGGTGTGACACTCAGGTGGGTACGGTTGTTCTGAATGTTCTCCTTCAACTGATCTCAACTGTCTGATGCCATGGAGGAGTTCAGTACAGTAGCAGTTAAGGTGCAATCTCACGATAACGTTGACCCTAGCGTTTGGTGAGCGCAGGGCAAAGTCGAGAAAATTGGCCAAACGTCAACAAAACTCACGTTAACCGGAGTTTTGTGGCGAACCTCTAACGCAGCTCGGCGCTCCACAACGTGGTGGTAGTGGAGGCCAGCGGAGGCGGGCGTTAGCCACCGCGCCATGGGAACAAGCGGGACTTTTGCCAACGTGGCAACGTGCGGGAGAGATGGTCGACACACCACTGTCCAGTGATTCTGAGCAGGCAGGGCGAAGCACCACCCAAGCGTTAGCCAGCGTAGACGATCGCACCAGTAACTTAGGCTAGCGTAGGGAACTTGGTCGTAGCGGAGATTAACTTTCTCTAACGGTCTCCAACGTAGCCAGAGGTACGTCAGAAAATGGCGAGAAATTTTAAACCTGTTGAAAATTTTTGGACGTGGTCGACATTCATCAGCGTAGACCGGTGGAGGCCGGCGGAAACCGACGTTTGCAAATATGTTCGTCTATGTTGGCCCAAATGTCCAGGTGAGATTGTGCCTTTAGTGACTAACATATATAGAGGGGATTGTGTCATCTTCCCTCTGTGTTTTTGTAAAGAGGACCGGACTCTGGCTCCGAAGGATGATACATGCTTTAAATCTCAAGAAATCACCCAGAGGAGGAAGTATTTAAAAGTAATAAAAGGTAATCCTCTTTCAGATAATTTCCCACTGGCCTGAAGGCCAGAGTCCACCTTGTGGTTGACATTAACGTCAGTAATTTTCACAAGGGTTAGGAGCCCACAGAAAGAGGCGTCGCCATCACCTTAGAAGCTGGTCTTCATTAAATGAGAGGAAAAAAGGAAGTGATTGGAAATTGGACAAGTTACTAAAAAGGTTTAATCACTGCTGTCTGTGTCTGTCCTTGCACTTCTTGAAATTGGATTTCTACATGGTGGAAACTAGGGCTGTGTGATCCCGATACGTATCACGATACATAAGAAATGCGATTCTACAAGTATTGCAATTTGATATTACAATATGTAGTGATTTTTGTTTGCTTTTTGTAACACTAGACCACGGACATCACATTTTTGAATGGTCTTGTCCACGGCTGATTAATTACACAGTTATTACTGATGACATGTTATACTGTTATGTGCAAAATCTGTCTTCAACTCAGAGTTTGAGTCCTGCTAATTATAATGCCGTCTTCGAGTCTGCTTGAATCACAGCAGATTGGATATCAGAAAGCTCTTCTGCAGTGGGCACCCACTGTTGGCCAGTTATCAAGGGCACAGAGACGCACTCCGTGCATCATATGATGAGGAAAATGATGACACTGAGAAATGCAGTGTATTCCCCTGCAATGGTACCACCTACACTGATACATTTGCAGGAATGTCATGAGTGTCACTGATCAAGCTGCAGGTCTGAGTCGTAGATTTTCTCACTCTTAAAAAAAAAAAGAAAAAAAAGAAAAAGCTTAGTTATATGGAAATTAATTTTGCATTAACTTGCAAATGCTTTAGCAGTTGTTGGTATGAATTATGTAAAGAACAAAGGATCAATCAATTATCAGCCAGGTCTATTTTAATCATTTTTCCCAATTACTGATGGTATATTATCTGCTCTGATTACAAATGAAAGCAATAAATTAATTTAAAAAAAAAAACTATGCTGTCTGGGTCATAGAGAAAGAGGATGCAACTGTTGGAGTGGAGAGCTGGAAGACAAGCGGGACAACCTGCTAATACAGTGACCAGTGATAAGTGAAGAATTGTACAGGTTTTTCTAAACCGGGGATCAGGGGTGCTGCTTCCTCATACTTTCAGCGTGCACCCTCTTACTGGCTGTCCACACCGAACGCGCAAAGCACTGCACGCTGCTCTGAAACCCATTATTTTCAATGGCTAGCCCCGCGCAGAAGCCGGCACCAAACAAAGTGGCAGGCGCCACCGCTCTGCTATGTGTGTGTCTCCGCTGCTCGGCATCAGCGCGCCACAGTCAAAGTTCAACCGCATTAAACTTTGACTGGGGTGCGCTGTGATGAATGCTCGCGCGGCCAATAGAAATGAGGCGTCTAGCCCAACACAGAAGACAACAAACTGAAGAAGCTGATGTGTGGGCCAGTTTAATGTTGACTCGAACTAAGTGTGTTTTGAAGTAAAGTTACCAGGAAAACATGATTAAAGTACACTTTTCTCAAGGAACGTCAAAGAGACCCTGGAAATTTGTGTTCTTTACTATTTAAAGGGTTTGTTTTGGGTCAAAGGTCAATTTTTTGACCTTAATCCACATACTAAAAGGGCAATTCCGGGGTTGACCTCAATCCACATGCCGAAAGGGCAATTCCGGGGTTGACCTCAATCCACATGCCGAAAGGGCAGTTCCGGGGTTGACCTCAATCCACATACCGAAAGGGCAGTTCCGGGGTTGACCTCAATCCACATACCGAAAGGGCAGTTCCGGGGTTGACCTCAATCCACATACCGAAAGGGCAATTCCGGGGTTGACCTCAATCCACATACCGAAAGGGCAATTCCGGGGTTGACCTCAATCCACATGCCGAAAGGGCAATTCCGGGGTTGACCTCAATCCACATACCAATTTTGGTAGAAATCTACCAAAGGACCTAGGAGGAGTAGGCCAACAAACAGACGTGACCTTGACCCCAATGATTGACCTTGGGCAATTCTAGAACCCACCTTCATATGTGTGCTACTACATTTGGTACAAATTGGGTAAAAAATAAAAATTTTGGCTTTTGATCCCAGTGACGTTGACCTTTCCAAAAACAAACCCTTTAAGGGCAATTCCAGGGTCAGTCTACAGACCAAGTTTGGTGGAAATTGGCCAAAAGACCTGGGAGGAGTAGGTGAACAAACTGACAAACATTGCTCAAATTACAGCATAATCACTTACAAAATTATAACTTTGTTTTACTGCTTTTATTTGATTTTACTTTATTTATTCGTATACGTAGTTCATTTTTTAACAATCTATTTAAATTGTCATTTTAGTTTCTAGGAAATGCTGCTGCGAGTTCCCTGCACATTATTTTTCAGCATACATCAAAATGTTCTGTTTTCCAGTGTTTAATTAAACATATGTTCAAAGGTGTTTGAAAGCAGTTTTTAATGTTAGTTTGTATTGCTGTAGGCTTGGCACTAAAATTGAAATATTGATTGCAAATGTGCTGTGTATCTGTTCTGACTGTCAGTTATCGAGCTCCTTGATTTCTAGTAATGTGTGCTGAAATAACCATATGACAAGAGTTAATTCCGATGAAGACTTCACAGTTTGTGCTACGTTTCACCAAATTACATTTATTTTTTTTCTGAGGGAACCGTAATATTGTCTTAAATGCCAAAAACACCAACAATGCAAAGTGTGTACCTATGAGAAATAATACATTTCTTTCTTCAAAAACAAAACATTGAACATTTTCTCTTTTTGTTATCCAGGTGGAAAGGAGAACAAAATGCCCATCCTTATCTCGAAGATCTTTAAGGGCCTGGCTGCTGATCAGACTGAGGCTCTGTATGTTGGCGATGCCATATTATCGGTCAATGGTTACGACCTACGAGAGGCCACGCACGATGAGGCGGTGCAAGCCTTGAAGAAGACGGGCAAGGAAGTCATTCTTGAGGGTAAGAGATTTCTCATTTACAAACCAAGAAAGAGACCCTCGACCTTACTGATCAAATTCACTTTTCTTCAGAGATTCTTTTGTCTGGCCCTGTTTGGAGCGTATAATGGATTGATGAGTGTGACGTGTTCAAACTGTCTACGAGATCCAGATGAATAATTTGATCCACATTGTGGTCATTTAGATCGTCTTCGTGAGCGATGTCCCCTCCTTTATAATTAGGTATATCATAAGCGGAGGTAATGTTGGCTCTATGTCTCAATGGTAAAGAACTACTTAAAGTTTTATAGAATTTAGAATCAGACCCAGATGCACCTGATCATGATGGAGGACTCGCTCATGGTGAACCCGACCTTGTATGACATTTCCAAGACAATCGTTGCAACTATCTTTGAGCCATTCACTCAAACACATTGACACACAGAGTTGATTCCAGTACCTTCTTCATGTTTTGGTGCCATATTTCTTCTAGCAAAATGATCCTCGGAGTGAGTGGGTGTTAGAGTGCTGATGTGAGAAAGCATTCCAGGTTTCTGAGGTGGTCGGCCTCCAAAAAGCATCTGCTGAAACGCACATAAGGTGAAGTTTCAAACTCTTTTATCTTTGCAAATACTGAATAAAATGTGGCTCTGCATTTTGTTAGGCATGGCAAAATTCTCACATCTTAAAGTAAAATAGACGACTTCCCCTGACCGCGTCCACGTACCAAAGCCCGTGCTCATTCTCTCAACTGCACATGCAGTTGCGGTCAGAAGTTTACATACACTCATCATGGGAATGAATGTCATGGTAATTTTGGGATGTTAATGATTTCTTTGATCTGTTCTTTTGCCAGGGTGGAATGATTGTACAGCATACATCATTAATCACTCTAAAAACCAAGAATTGGGTGGACAAGTTTGAATTTATTTTGGATCTTCTCTAATCCACACAGGGTCACAATTAAACATAAAGGCTCGAAGATATATATATATATATACATATATATATATATATGCCCCCACTAATATTTGGTTAAATGCCCCTTAGCAAGCTGCACCTGAACCAGATGCTTTTGGTAGCCATCAACAAGCTTCTGGCATAATTCTGGCTGGATATTTGACCACTCTTCTTGGCAGAATTGGTAGAGTTCATTTAAATTGGTTGGTTTCCTGCCACAGACCTGGCTTTTAAGCATTGTCCACAAATTTTCAATAGGGTTGATGTCGGGGCTTTGGGATGGCCATTCCAGAAGCCTGCTTTATCCAACCCACAACCTCTTTTGATGTGTGTTTGGGATCATTGTCCTATTGGAACACCCAATTGTGGCCAAGTTTCAATCATCAAGCTGTTGATTTGAGGTGAAGTTGAAGAATTTGGAGGTTTCTTCATTATTCCATCCACTTTGTTTAATGCACCAGTACCACTGGCAGCAAAACAGCCCCAGAGATGATGCTACCACCACCATGCTTGACAGTTGGTACAGTGTTCTTTGGTTTGAAAGTCTCACCTTTATTA
>OMMV01203490.1:0-11551 GCA_900302635.1 Chatrabus melanurus
GCGTTGTGCGTACGGCTGAGAGGGTGATCGGCTGTCGGCTCCCCTCTCTCCAGGACCTGTATGTCTCCAGGACCCGGGGCCGGGCAGGTCGGATCAGAGCCGACCCCTCTCACCCCGGACACAGACTGTTCGACCATCTCCCCTCAGGCAGGAGGCTACGGTCCATCCGGACCAGAACCTCCCGTCACGCGAACAGCTTCTTCCCCTCCGCCATCAGACTGATAAACACCTAACCAAGCCATTGCTCTGAACAATTTGCACTATGTGGTACAACCACACAATCTGCTACTTAAGCCTTCATACTGCACATTTTTTCTTACATTTTAAGAGTTCCTTTAGATAATTGTATATATATCTCTTCTTTGATATAGTTTATCATCTATTTTATTCTATGTTGCACGATGGTACCGAAAAAAATTCCTAGTTGTGAAACCCTTCACTGACAATGGCAATAAAAACTATTCTGATTCTGATTCTGATTCTGATTAATTACTTTTGTAATGCGTTACTCCCAACACTGCAAACCAAGCAGTAAATTAAAACACTAATGTAATTTCTGCATCATCTGTTCTTTTTCATAAGGTCTCTTTAGTGGACCGCATATTTTTTTTCTCTATACTCCAAAATCTTGGAGGCGTCCATCTTATTTTCCGACTTGCGGTGCTGTGTGGAAGCTGGAATGCATTTACCTCAGTGATACGTCATTCCCAGTCGCAACTTACAACTTCTGAGGTAAAGGAAAATCTGCAATAGACCAAAATACACAGAACATCATGAGGAATTGTTATCGGAAACCCGGAAGTGGATGATCCACCGCGTTGCTGTGTGTTTAGTTTGTGTAGCATGTAAACAACTCACAGCTGCAATACCAGCAAGTTATTTAGACAATTTTCTTACTTTTTTGATCAGTTCTGCAATAGTTTTAATTTGTGAATTGGTTCAGTATTATTCCCATTCGTCACACGTCTACTCTCTCCGCCATCTGTGCAACCCACGCTAATGTCGATGTCCACAGCGGAAGTGAATCTCATGAGCAACCGCTAGCGGTGCACTGTGCTGTGAATCCACTCAGTTGGGCATGATGCAAAGAAACAGACCTTTTTTACAGCAGGAAATGAAATTTGAAACAGGATCAGCTAATAAGTGAATGTCAGATGGGCTATGAATTCACCAGCACTTGATCAGTCATGTCATTAGTTATGTCCCGATCACATAGTTTGGCTCCTGAGTCCTTTGCAGTACGGTATTTATTTAATTGTATTTGTTTTTCTTGTGTTGCACATCACTCACATAAGCATCCATTAAAATCACAGTCTAGTGATTTAAATGTGTTTGACGTTTGAATAATGTCAATATGAAAATACAGTAAAATCACAGCTTTGTTAACGCTTTTCTCTAGTGATCCATTTGTACCCATCTTTACCAAAAACTCAGACATTGTTGCGTCGCCAAGAATGTCAATTTTTAGTGAAAAGATGGAATCCAGAATTTTTCTCTTTTAAAATTGTTTTTGCAGCAGTTTAAGTAACTTGATTCAGCTGAAATCATCGATCTGTTCTGTGATCAGCAGCGTCCCACTCAGACACACACAAGGGATTGATTTCCCACTTCCCACTTCCAAAGACATGCAGGTTAGGTGAATTGATGACTCTAAATTGACCGTAGGTGTGAGTGTGTTTGTCTGTCTATATGTGACCCTGCGATGGACTGGCGGCCTGTCCAGGGTGTACCCCGCCTCTCGCCCAATGACCGCTGGGATAGGCTCCAGCCCCCCGTGACCCTTAATTGGAATAAGTGGGTATAGAAAATGAATGAATGAATTTAATGTACACATTTCCACTGTGGTTGATGTACAATTCCCCCTGACTTCAACAATGATTACTTTTATTTCCAAGAATCAGTAAGTCTTCAAGACTCTCTTAGTTTCAGTTTTAGTTTGTTTCCAGCAAAGAATCTATTGCAGAGAATAAGGATCAATTTCAGTTTCCAGGAAAGAGGCTGAGAATCTGTAGCACAGGTATGAGGAATCAAAAGTCACATTCCAGAAATGAGTCTGCAGCTGAAAAACTAGGAATCAGTCACTGAGAAATCCACGTAGTTCACTGTGTTGTCATGTTTTCAACTTGTAGTTTTATAGTTAAAAAAAATTAAAGTCAATCTAGAGTTTCACTGCTTAGATTTGACATTATTAATTTATTGTCAAGATTAGTCGTTGATTAGTGGTCAACTAATGGTACCCGACTAGTCAACTAATGAAAATCAGTCTCAACTCCACTCCTACCTGTGTGCAGGAGCAGAAACGAGGTGAAACAAGCATTGCACATCTGCTCAATTACACAAAAGTTAAGCCAATCCAATCCATCATAAAATGCCCAAAACAGACCAGATACCAATCCTTTGCTTGGTATCAGAGATCTGTATTTCTGGGCCATCCTTACGACTTATCTCACCCTCTTATGAACATGCACATAGAATTTCTAACACAGTATTGTTACGGTTGATGCGTGTGTTCTCTCCTCTGTCCCCAGTGCCACATCAACAGTGCATTGACCTGTTTCCACGAAGCGTTAGAACTTGCATCTGACCAAAGAGAAATCCAGCATGTGTGTCTCTATGAGATCGGTATGTGTTTTCTCCTTAGTTTAGTTTACATCCCTGTTCTAGGCTTGTATTGGGGGGATTCATTTTGTTCTGTCTGCTTGTCATTGCATCAGGTTGGTGTAGTATGATTGAGATGAATTTTGAAGATGCGTACAGGTCATTTGAAAGGCTGAAGAATGAGTCGCGCTGGTCACAGTGCTACTACGCATACTTGACGGGAGGTGAGCTTGTCGCATCCTAACACCTGCTGCCGTGTTTCTACATAGTCATTCTGCAGAACCTTTGTCTCTTTTCAGTTTGTCAGGGAGCTTCAGGTGATCTTGAAGGAGCAAGCGGAGTTTTCAAAGATGTCCAGAAGCTGTTCAAGAGAAAAAACAACCAGATCGAGCAATTTGCTGTCAAAAGGGTGGGTTTTGATAAAGGTCGTGACATTTTTCTTTAAAAAGTAATCAGGGATGTGTCACGAAAGTTGCCCTTTGTCTGTTTCTTATATACAGGCTGAGAGATTGAGAAAAATCTCGCCCACCAGAGAACTATGCATCCTTGGTGTCATTGAGGTGTTGTATCTGTGGAAAGCTCTTTCCAACTGTTCTTCATCTAAACTGCAGATAATGAATCAAGGTGAGTAGAAGCTCCATGACTCACCCCAAGAGAACTGCAGCCACATTTCTAAGCCTCAGTGGCTGTCAGTCTGGTTAACATTAAAAAGATGAAATTCACACTGTACTGACTGGACATCTTGCGTCTCTTCAGTGTTACAGAGTTTAGATGACGCTGCGTGCAGAGGTCTGAAACATCTCCTTCTTGGTGCCATTCACAAATGTCATGGAAATATGAGAGATGCTGTTCAGGTATCGATCTACACCTGTGGGTCTCAAAGCAATATTATCTGGAGGCCATTGATGTCTCCATTTAAAAATTTGTAAGAATTTAGAATAGACAGATACTCAATGGCCACTTTATTAGGTATGCCCGTTCAACTGCATATTAAAGTACATATCTAATCAGAAAATCATGTGGCAGCAACTCAATGCATTTAGGCATGTAGACATGGTCAAGAGGATCTGCTGAAGTTCAAACCAAGCATCAGAATATATAAGAAAATTGATTTAACTGACTTTGAACATGGTGTGGCTGTTGGTGCCTGATGGGCATCGCTAGGGCCTAAAGAGAATAGGTGTAAAAAACAAAACAAAAGAACAAACATCCAACTAGGGGCGGTTTGGAAGAAAGTCTTCCATGGTTTAATGATGATAGAAGTCAAAGAAGAATAGCCAGATTGGTTCAAGCTGATGAAAAGGCACCAGTAGCTCAAATAAACACTCCTTACAACCAAGGTATCCAGACGATCATCCCTGAATGCAGAACACGTCAAAGACTTCTGGCCATTCTTCACTGACCTCTACATCACCAATACTAGGTGATATAGAGATTAGAGAAGCCCATACCAATACTGGGCTTTCAGTGATTTCTTCAAACTGCTGTTTTTCTGGAGCAGAATGATTGTAAAATATACATCTATAAAAGAAAGCCTCTAATAATTGAGGCACAAGTTTTAATTTGGGTTTCTGAAATAAACACAGGGTTTAGATGAGGTTCATGGATGTGGTGAGGGAGGACATGCAGGTGGTTGGTGTGACAGAAGAAGACGCACAAGACTGGGTGAGATGAAAACGACTGATTTGCTGTGGTGACCTGTAATTGCAGTCAGAAGAAGGCGAAGACAGATTTATAGATAGATAGATATATACTGTGTATAGTGTCAAGTGTCTGAGTAGGTGGAATGAATACTTTGAGGAGCTGATGAATGAATGAAAGAGAGAGGGCAGGATGATGTGGAGAGAGTAAATCAGGAAGTGCAGCAAATTAGTAAAGAGTGAAGGGAGAACAGCTATGAAGAGGATGAAGAGTGGAAAGGTTGTTGGTCCAGACGACATACCAGTGGAGGCATGGAAGTGTTTAGGAGTGATGGCAGTGGAGTTTTTGACCAGATTGTTTAATAAAATCTTGGAAAGTGAGAGGACGCCTGAGGAGTGGAGAAGAAGTGTACTGGTTCTGATTTTTAAGAACAAGGGTGATGTGCAGAGCTGCAGTAACTACAGAGGCATTAAGTTGATCAGCCACAGCATGAAGTTATGGGAAAGAGTAGTGGAAGCTCGGCTGAGAGGAAAGGTGAAGATCTGCGAGCAGCAAACTAGTTTCACGCAGAGAAAGAGCAAAACAAATGCAATGTTTGCTTTCAGAGTGCTGATGGAAAAATATAGAGGACACCAAAAGAACCTGCGGTGCATGTTTGTGAATTCAGAGAAAGCTTATGTTAGGATGCTAGGAAAGGAGTTTTGGACTTCTAGTAATAAGATGAGAGTGGCAGAGAAGTATGTGAGGGTGGTGCAGGATATGTACAAGGTAAGAGGAGAAGAGGGAGGCCAAAGAGGAGGTTTGTGGATGTGGTGAGGGAGGACATGCAGGTGGTTGGTGTGACAGAGGAAGATGGAGACAGATGATCTGCTGTGGCGACTCCAAACAGGAGCAGCTGAAAGAAGAGGACAGATTAACAATTAAATAGATATACTGTATATAGTTCCAAGTATCCAAGTAATTTAAGGCCTCTGATCTACAGTACTGAACCTTGAAGAAACAGATCATTTATGCAAGTCATGTTTAACATCTTCATTTATTTACTTATATATTTTTGGTTCTTTTATTGTGTGTGTGTGATCCAGTCGTTTCAACTGGCTGCTCGAGATGAGTATGGACGGCAAATCAACTCGTATGTTCAGCCATACGCCATCTATGAGCTCGGATGTATACTTCTTGCAAAACCTGAGGTCAGTCATGCTACATGTACATGCCATAATCAGAAAAAGTTGGGATGGTATGAAAAATGCAAATTAAAAACAAACAAAAAACAGAGTGATTCTTACATTTACCGTGATTTTTAGTTCATTGCAGACAGCATGAACCCAAAATATTTCATGTTTTGTGTGGTCAACTTCATTTCATTTGTTAATATACATTCATTCCTGCATTTATTGGTCAGTCCTCTGTGTCTGGTCTGCTTGAGGTTTCTTCCTGTTATCACAAAAATGCCTTAGGGAGTTTTTCCTGAACACTGTTGCCAGAGTGCTTGCTCAGGGGGTGGTTAAGGTTAGATCTTACCCTTGTGAAGCATCTTGGGGCGACTTATGTTGTGCTTTGGTGCTATATATAAATAAATTGAATTGAAATAAATTGAATTAAGGCCTGCAACACATTCAAAAAAAAGTTGGAAGCTAAAGCATTTACCACTTTGTAATGTTGCCATTCCTTCTCACAACACTTAAAAGCCGTTTTGGCATTGAGGATACCAAGCGTTGAAGCATTTCAGGTGTTATTTTGTCCCATTCTTCCTGCAAACACGTCTTAAGGTGTGTAACAGTACGGGGTTGTCGTTGTTGCATTTTTCGATTCAAAATTCTCCACACATTCTCTATTGGGGACAGGTCAGGACGACAGGCAGGCCAGTCCAGTACCCGTATCCACTTCTTCCCCAGCCATGCCTTTGTAATGTGTGCAGAATGTGGTTTTGCATTGTCTTGTTGAAAAAATGCATGAATGTCCCTGGAAAAGATGTCATCTTGAAGGCAGCATATGTTGCTCTAAAATCTCAGTGTAGTTTTCTGCATTAATGCTGCCATCAGAGAGATGTATATTACCCTTGCCAAAGGCACTGACACAATCCCTTATCATGACAGACCCTGGCTTTTGGGTTAACATGTAAATTTTTTGTAAATTACAAGAGCTTCATACTGTAAAATTTACAGGTTGTTCTGTAAAGGTATTTACATAGTTTTATTGTATTTTTACAGAATTATTCCTGCAACCACAGCTCCCATTTTTTTCCGTTAAAAACAACGGAATTTTTTTTACAGTGTAGCATTTTCCATACCGTCCCAACTTCTTCTGATTTGGGGTTGTAGCATTCACCTTTTTTTGATTTACTTTTTGAGGCTTTTTCTTTGACAAATACAGCCAGACAGGCAGCTAATAACTAATCTTTTCTGTTGTACCGCAATGTAGACAGTGGGAAAAGGAAGATCACTGCTGCTACAAGCAAAGGTAAAATAATTTGTAATCATATTTGTTACACATAGAAATGTGTATGACGTGTGACAAATAACTAAATAAAATCTCATTGATATCTCATTGATGGATATGTCATGTTGTCAGGAGGATTTTACAGGCTACGACTTTGAGAACAGGCTTCATGTTCGCATACATTCAGCCTTGGCCTCGTTGAAGGAAGTGGTTCCTCAGTGACTTCATGAACGGATACTACAGATGTGCTCATGTCAAAGCATGACTGTTTGTAAGCTGTAGGCCATTCAAAATAACTGTACAACATCCTAATGAATAGTGTTTTTTCATTCCTGAAGTAATTAGAAGAAATATATTTATGTTCCAGACATTGAAATGGTTGGTATAAGTTGAATATCTGTACGCTGAGTTTAAAGATGAGTCTGGGACGTGGCCAGTCTGGCTCAGGGAGGGGCAACTGGAGGCACTGGAGCCAGATGGACTTTCCAGTTAAGGTGCAGTCACACCTAGGCATTTGGGCCAATGTAGATGAACATATTTGCATTCATCAATGATCGCTAGCCTCTGGCAGCCTCTGCTGGCCTTCGCCGGTGTTCGCTGATGAACGGCGACCGCGACCAAAATTTTCAACATGTTGAAAAATTTTCGCTGATTTTTAGGCGACTCTGCTGGCCTCCACTAGCATCACGTTGTGGAATGCCGTGCTGCGTTTGAGGTTTGCTACCAAACTCTGGGAACGTGATTTTTGCTTACGTTTGGCCACTTTTCACTTTTCTCTCCCTTTCACCGTGTTCACCAACCGCTGCGGTAAACGTCATAGTGTGACTGGGCCTTTAATAACAATGGAAATTATATATATATTTAAAAAAAATAAACAACCAATTTTAAACTAAAAAAGTCAAAAATGGATGACCAAGAAAACTGCAACAATCAACTTGGGAATCAGTTTCGAAAATAGTTTTACTTATGTTTACTTAAATAAACATTAAATATAAAAATAAATTTATAGTTATAAAAAATGTTTTCCTTCGATACATTTCAAAGCAAACAATGTGATTGTTACTGTATGACTATCACTGGACCTAGTTAAATCTAAGTAGCCCTTTTCAGAAGGTAAATTTGCAAAGTGATTTCAGCACTAAGTTTGTCTTATTAACGTGTTCTCAGTAGATTTGCAAATCAGACTTCTGATTTTCAAGTGGGAGTCTCTGTATTTGGGGGGTGTCAGATCAGGTCAGGCCTGGGAGCATGCGTTGGTGCGTGTGTTGCTGCATCCACCACACTACAGAACCGCCTTGAATCCTGGATGGCAACCACCAAAGCAGACAACCGGTCCATCCCCACCTCTTGAAGGTAGCCATCGATCTGCTGCACCTAGATGATACGTGGGTGTCCCCTTGGCCTTTTCCAGTTGCTGTGGTCCTCAATACTGAGGTACCTGGATCATGCCCATATGGCCAAACTGTTGTCGCTGACGGTGACGTTCCCGCAGAAGTAGTAGACCTCACCATCCACCCATCCATCCATTTTCTAAACCTGCATATTCCAGTTAAGCATCACGGGAGGAGGGGGCTCGAGCCTATCCCAGTGGTCATTGGGCGAGAGGCAGGGTACACTCTTGACAGGCTACCAGTCTATCGCAGGGCCGAAGACCTCATCATAGTCTCCTTAAATAACTGTTCCTTTGGCACACCGTCATTCCAGTGGTAGCCAGAGATACTAGATCAATGCGACCTAGTACCAAAGACATCTAGTCGTCACCTTAGGTCACTGGGTAACGTACAAGTCTCACAACCATACAGTAAGACAGGACGCACCAGGACCCTAAAGACTTGGATCTCATGCAAAGATCTCTGTCCACCAACCTCATGACTCCACAAGCTCTTCCCAGGCGTCTCTTGATTTCAAAGGCCAAGGACCCTGAGACATGAATGTCACTGTTGACATAAACAAATGTTTCTTCAAGTTCAAGACTTTGACATATTCTTAATGTTGTGACACAGCTGTGACTCATGCCAGGGGTAATCTATACAGACAAGGGGAAAGAAAAAAAAGACACACTTCTGAGTCCATGAAGTCATTGAAAGCCTGGATCTTAAGTCTTGATCCAGGACAATTGCAAACCCAAACACTCAGACTCCTCAATCAGCTTTTCAAGTGCTGCAATCAGGGTATCCATTGGGTCTAGAAAGATCACAGCATTGTCTGCGAAGTCAATGTTAGTGAACCTTTCCTCACTGACAAAGGCACCTGAGGCACTGGACTCCGTGACCTTACCCAACACTCAGTCCATGCAAGCACTGAACACATTAGGAGCCATTAAAATTAAAAATCACACAGTTTTATGTGTGTTTAAAATTTGCCATTGTGTCCATATATCGGGACATCATATTGCATCTTTGGAAGATCCCAGAATTCTAGCAGTACTGCAGCTCAGTGTATGTATTACCACCACCAGGTGGTGGTGGTAATACATCAAAAAATAGCTTGTCAAGTGAGAGAAGTTCAGATGAATTACAAGAAGAAAAAGGTCAGTTCACAATAGTGTTTGATCAAAGATATGAGAACATGATGGTGACACTGCTCATCATCAAAAGATCACTGCTGCTAACTAGTAGGGATTGTAATTAGCCAGTAGGTAGTGGCTGTAGACACGACTGTGCTTGAAGTACTTGACTCCTCCCATGTGTTTTTTTTCCTTCCAAATTTTATTTGTGCACTCTATCATTGTATGTTGGTCATTGTAAGGTTTTCAGCCGTCTGTGAAGAGGACTAAAACTGATGTTTTTGTCAGTTTTCTGTGGTCATAGCACATTCATTTTAAGTAATTATACATTTCTACTCAAGAGAATCTCCCAAAATTCCTGAATGCGCCCATTTCCACTGGTGGCCTGGACTTTTGGCAGTGAGAATGAAGTGTTATTGGCCCCCTCATCAACAAAGTTGCCCATCCCTGTTCTAGCTTATCATAAAGATTTAAAGTGCATGGAAGGAGCTAGCCCACCTCAAGCAAAAGTGGAAAAAATATGCCTTAACTCCAAAAGCTAACTATATCTTAGCTACTCCAATTGGCCCAGTTTTGCATTTCTATTTTAAAGTGTGACAATAAAGTAACAGCAAGTATTAAGTATGAAGTAAAGCTTCAAAGTTGTTAAAAGGTGTAGTTTTTCCACTTTTGACTGCTGTGCTAGTTGTTTCTCCCGACTTGTGACTTTGTGGGAAGCTACAGGCTAACACATCTCAGGCCTATCTCTGCACAGGAGGTACCGTTATTCTAACTGCTTTTATCACCCAGAATCTCTGACAGCTCCTTCAAGTGTTTTCTACATCCAAATATATTAGCTAACAGTGTCAGTAACTCATTTGTGTGTGTATTTTGAGGATTTCATTTATGCTTCCCTCTCCCTTCATTGAGCCACAGTATAAAAGAAGTCTTTAACATCATATCACCTTTAACACTTTAAAACCACTCATAATACAGACTGTATTCACATTTTTAACATTCTATCAAAAAATATGCAGAAATTCACTCACATGATAACTTGCAAATGTCACTTAAGAATTCATAGGAGGTTTTTGCTTTCCATTTTGAAATTGATGAGAATTTTTTTTAAATTTAATATGTGATTATGCTATAGACATATCCTGATCAGGTATTCCATGCAATGATGAATACTTTATTATTACTTTATAAGCAATTTCTCCTTATGCACTATAAGATTCTCCTGGTTATAATTTCAGTATCTGCTTATCTTATTGCAAATGGACAGAGGCATATCACTCAGGCCATGAATCATCACATGACAGTAACTTGTAGTCCAGTAGCTAGTTTCCATTGAAAAATTTAACCTTAGTAACACAAGAGTCATCAGTCATACACCAGGGAAAGACTGGACATTGATCTGTACTATGTTTTTCAAGACAGGGGACACTGGAGTTAAGACTTTGTTCAAGTCAGATGTCCCTTGATGTCCATCTCTATCAAAAATTCTCTCTCTAATCAAAAATGATGGAATCAACACACATAGAGGATGTTCCGTCAGCTTAATTACTTTGTGGCAAAAATGAACAGATTTGACACAAAACAATTTTTGTTCAGTTGCTGAATATTCTGGCTCCATGAAACATACCTCAAACAAATTGAATTTGATTTTGCGAATTAATGGTGTATTGTTTCCCAGATCTAGTAGAGGAAAAAAAATATGGAATCACTCAATGTTGAGGGGGAGTTGTAGACTCTCATCCACTTCATGCCACTGTATCTGTGGATAAGCACCGGCCCACTGGGTTTCAGAGCCTGTACAGGACTCCTTTTGCTTCAGTGTTGAGGGAAAAAAATGATGGAATCACCTTGTAGTTTGCATTTCTAAAACATACCAGCACAAGTCTAAAAATGCTACTCAGTCTGCAGTTAAAGGAGTATGCTTACAAACCTTAATGAGCTGTTGGACTTGTCTAACTGAAAGGAAACATGGACCCAACTAGAACGGCACTCGGAGAGCGCAGACCCCGCCAACGCCACGTATCCTGGGACTTACAATTATCTTGGATCGTAATCCAGGCGTGGATCTAGAATGCACTGATATACTTGGATCATCAAACGCTTAATAACATTCCCTTTTGTTAACATATTGTGGATAATCCAACTGTCAGTGAAACCCATTCAATAATTAAATTGCTTTAAAGGGAATATGGATGACGGGTCCATTATTTAATTAGAAGAAATGAACAAAAAAAAATCATTCAATAATAACGAAATTATATTCAAAACGTGCTTCTGTACATGAACATTATACTGTTGTCTTGAAAATTAAAAACAAAACCATTTGTAATGAAAAAATGTATTGTTGAAATTCAAAACTTATATTGGCAT
>OMMV01203524.1:0-12451 GCA_900302635.1 Chatrabus melanurus
TGTGTAAATAGATGCTTGAGACTTCTATTCTTAGGAATATATCCGATTGTTTCACGGCGTGTTTTTTTATGTTTTGATCCGTTGTAATGTGTATATTGTCACATCATCAACTCTGACCCATGATCTGTTGGGATTATTTTGACGAAAGACTTCTTTTTGTTCTCAGAAAGCACATACCTCTGCCAGAGGGGTACTAATGGCCAACATCATTATTATCTCTGACATTGGACTGGTGTCCTTCAGAATTCCCCATTTACTGTGTAAGTACTTATGTGGGGAGTTGTACAGCATATTTAAATGTAGGAACTCTTGGGGCAGTTCAGATTCAGACAGCATGTGCGATGTTACACTGTGGACTGTGGATCTGCTGAGAGAAAGGATGTTCCAGGTGCCTGCCCACATGAACTGCCTCAGGTTTGGATTTGGACGCCGCCGTGCAGGAGACCACCCCTCAGCACCTGCACCAGTCACAACCCTCTGGAGACAAGACCGTTGGTAGTCTCCTGTGGGTTCGTCTTTTCCAGAGATGAGGCTCCAGGTGGCTTTCTCCCTTTCCCTTCATAATGCATGCTACCCTCTGATGTAAGGCAGCAGCAGAGTTACTCCGTGGAGTGCAGAAACAAGAGGTCTTATTTTCCGGTGTCGAGCTTTGCAAAGTATTTTACTGTGGCTGAAGTGCCAATCCTGCCACCAGCTCCCAAGAAAGGGATTATCTGTAGGTTGGTCAACCACTTGTACAGTCTTCTGATGCAGAATGACATCCTGCCCAGGACATGTATAGATAAAATACGTAAAATACAGACCAACCATGACTAAAATTTTAAAATAAATAAATAAACAAGACAGCTTGTGTAAGACTGCACCGGAAATGTAACTTGCTAGAGTTGCACATATAAATTTACATTAAAAAAAACCTCAACTCTTCCACCAGGATTTTTTTTTTTTTTTTTGGTTTCAGCTGTCTCCAGGTGCTTTGGGTCACCACAGTGGATCTGGTAGAGACCCACATTGGTATTTGGAACAGGTTTTTGCTGGATGCCCTCCCTGTCGCGACTCCAGCTGTACATGATGAAACGTGGGCAGCTCCTGGTGTTCCTAAGCAGTCCTCCAGCCAAATATTAATCAGGTCCTACTCAGCTTAACATCTGAGCTCTGACAGGATGAGGTGTGCACAGAGCAGCGTGGCTGGACAAATCTTCCACCAGAATAACGCAATCAAATTAGAAACGACGTCAAACATTTAGCTAAATCAAAAAGATATACCAAAAAACATGTCAAACAACAACACATTAAAACAGAAATTCAAAAAAGTTTACTGTCTGACAATATAAATCATAGTTTCCATAGCAACCAGTCCTCCATTCTCAGAAAAATTATTTTTGTGGCTCTGGATCAGGACGTGGCTCTGCAGATAAACATGTTTTAACGCCACGCCTTTACCAGTTCTAGTTTGGTGCCTTACGTGGGTGCTGTGGTGTGTGTACAGCAAAATCTGTTTGGAGCTGTACACGGCCTGTGTTGATTTTCACAAAGCATTTGATTCAGTTGACCAGGCTGCTGTGTGGGACATCCTGATAATTCCTGTGATTATACACTGTGAGTGCTGTGTGGAGAGGGACAGATTGTCTGACTTCTTCCCAGTGAATTTTGGCATTTGTCAGGGATGTGTTCTTGCTCCTGCCCTCTTCAATCCTTGTGTTGGATGGGGTTGTGGAAACCAGCGACTTAGGTGCCTTTGTTGGTGAGGAACAGTTTACTGACCTTGACTTCCCGGACAATGACTTCCTGGACTCGACCATCAGAAGTGTATCTCTATGCAGCCATAGTGTTGACCTTGCAGATACATTCACTTACCTTGGCAGTCACATTAATTTCTTTGGGTCCTCGGCCTCTGAGAGTGAGAGATGCCTAGGAAGAGCTTATGGAGTCATGAGGTCGCTGGACAGAGGTGTTTGGCCATGCTGATATCTTTGCAGGAAGACAAAGGTCCAAGTTTTTAGAGCTCTGCTGCTTCTCGTGTTACTGTATGGTTGTGAGATTTGGACGCTCACCAGTGACCTAAGGTGACGACTGGATGTCTTTGGTACTCTGTCTCCGGGGGATCCTTGGGTACCGCTGGAATGACTTTGTGTCAAATGAATGGTTACTGAGGGTGACTCAGATGAGGACTATCACTTACATTGTGAAGGAACGTCAGCTACGACATTTTGGCCATGTGGCGCATTTCTCTATGCATGATCCAGCATGCAGGTGCCTCAGTGTTCAGTGGACCATAGCAGCTGGAGTAGCCCAAGGGAACACAAACTTTTCACTTGGCTGTGGCAGATGGATGGCTTTCTTACAAGAGGTGGGGATGGATCACTTGCCTGCCTAGTGGTTGCCATCCAGGACCTAGGGCAGTTCTGTGGTGTGGTGTGGTGGATGCGCTGCACCGGCACATGTTCCCAGACTTGGCTTGACTTGACTGGATCAAGACTCAGATCCAGGCTCTCAGTTAATTTCAAACTTCCTGGACTTGTCCATCAGAAGTGTACCTATGTTAGGATTTTTTCAAGAAAAAAAGATTATGAGGGCAACACTGATCGCGATGTGATGTCGTAAGGTGGTGTTTTCAAACATGTTACAGAAAGGGAATAAAACAAAATCTGTCTTACAAATTTAAAGAAGAATATAAAAAAGGAAACTTCAGATCACTACCAAAATTGAATCAACTTTTCATTCACCAAAAATCCGTGTCCACACAAATAGTTTTGAAATTCAGTGTTATTTTTGAGATATACATTGTTCTCCACAGTGGGCAGGGGTGATCACATATTGTCCACCCTTCTGTCAATTGACTGAGGTAACAAAGACGATCACACAGTTAATGCCCAAGCTTGAATATGAAAGTTGCAAACCACAGTATCATTTATCAGTAACAATGAATTTCCAGTGTGAAGCGCCTGCATTTGTTCAACTTTTTCGCTCTCCTTCCCTACATTCTCTCTCCTTACTCTGTATCAGATGGTTCTTGAGCCACCTGAGGCACTGAACAAATAACGTAGTGCAAATGAAATTTTCTGTGACGCTGACTGATGTTATTAAACACATAGCATTACACTGGCCCTGAATCATTTTAGTCTTTATCAGACCGACTGACATTTTTAGTGAATTAGCTGCTGGAGGATTGGTGGACTGGGGTGGGGAGGGGTTGTCTTTTAATCTGTTTTTCCCTCATTCATAGAGTCAAATGGCATAATCTATCATTTCATTTAGCCTGTCTGCTGGCCTTTGATTGGCTGTTGTCAGCCTAATGCATGTTTGGTGTGTAATGCTTTTCTTGAATGTTGTTCTGTAAGCTGTAAATCAAGTTAGCATTGAGTTCTCTTTTGGGCATTAAAGGGCACAAAATTATTCTGATTATCACTGGAATTCACATTAAACTGTGTTTTTCAGTTCTGAGTTACATTTGACCTTTTGCTGTGTGTGTCTCTGTCTATTTATCTATCCATCCTTCTGTCTCGCTGTCCACTGTGGGTACGCCTCCCTCTCACCCCTGTGAATTGTCTTTGTGATCTTCAAGCTTCAGTCCTCTATCAGTGGCCTTGGAGTTTGAGGATTCTGTGCAGTAACTTAGCTGTTCCTATGAGTTCACTTTTCTGGATAGAGACCTTAAGTGTTGGTCCTGGAACCTGCTGGAGCCACATACCAGTTTGGGGCTCACAGTCTGTAGTATTCCAGTTATCACTGGGACCACTTTGGACTTCACCTTCCACATACCTTATGGTTTTTACTTCAATCCCTGGTACTTCTTGATCATATCTGCTATTTTTTTCTTGATGTTGCTGTCACTTGGGACAACTATATCTATGATTAGTGATTACATGGACTGGGACAGCCCATGCTCAGCAGAGATGTCCTTGCACACTATCCTAGCCACTTGTTTATGCCCATCAGGTCGTGTTTTACACATTTGTCTCTTACACCCTGCAGCTATTTGCTGTACCTTTGCACATCCTGGAACTTGGGTCCCATCTGGTATGGTAGATTCTTAACTTTGGATTTGTACTGAAGAGTTGTTCTGGTGCAGCCATGATCAGAGACTATGATGTTCTTCAGACCAGTTCTTTCTAGCCTTTCTGTACCTTTCTCAGCGTCAGCTACATCTCATATCTGATGAATATATATTATAGCCCCGCAGATATGTCAAAAAGATGTTCACTTCTGGAAGAAAGCATGAAAATCCACACTGGCAAACCATTTTCGCAATTTCACCCTTTCCATGTGTAAAGCGTTGTGGTGGCCATCTTATATCTTGCTCTGGATGCAATTTACGGTATTTTAAGATATATTATTGAATTCCTTAACCCTGAAAACCTATAATTCGCCACTGAGATCATGCTTCTATGTCAAATAGAACCAAAGTTATGACAGATTATCCAAATTGGCAATACGGATGGTGGCCATCTTGGATTTCTTGATTTTGAGTGGGAACTGTTGGTTTGCCAGCGTGGATCCCATTAAAAATGGATTCAGCATACTCAAAAACCCCCATGTACACATTTTCATGCTTTCTTCCAGAAGTGAACATCTTAGCCTAATATTGCTACATATCTGCCGGGCTATTATGTGAAAGGGCTTTGCTTTCCATGATGACGACTCCTGTTCTTTGTCCTTATTGTCCTTGGTCTTCTCCTACCTGAGGCACTCTATTAGCAACCCCCATCCCTGTTTTTTGTTTCACCTCTTTTGCTGGCCTTTGACCCGTGCCTCTCTTATGCTACATAGACATGTTGGCTGTATGCCTCAGATGGTAAAGTGGATGCTCAATTGGTTTCAGTGAGGGAACAATGGAAAATTTCACTACCGCTGGCTGTGACTGTGGCATCGACGCACCACGACAGTACTTGCCATCAAAACTTACATTTTTTTTATAACTTTTTCCGCTTGCCACATTCAAAGATGAAATGGATTTTGTTTTGCCTCTAGCGATGTGGGAAGACAGGCAGCGAAAAATGAACTATTTAAGTACAGAGACATCTGGTTTTATATCAAGTAAACATGAATAATTTGTGTGAGAAATTGACTTTTTAATTATCCATTGGAGCCAGAGCTTCCTGTTTTAATATAACTTTTTGAAAATGGTAAAACTCTGTTTCAATTAAGTAAATTATTGTCCATCTTGTCAACACAGAAAAATTGCTGTGTCTGACATCATCTACCGTTTGCCGCTGCAGACGACACAGATTCTGCTACAATGACCAGTGTGACGCTTTTTTGTTTTGTTTTATTTTGTTTTTTACTCTTTCGATCTTACTTTTCCCGCTAGGTATTTGCTGACTGGTGAAAAAAAAAAAAAAAGAAAAAAGATGACTTTGCTCTTATTCTTCCCATTGAGCTGGCTCTTCAAGACCTGCCTCGCACTGTGGAGGTATTTGGCTTTGGTTGACCTCTTGGCTATGTCCTCGTGATTCCCGTTTGATTATGGAACATCAAGGTAGATGTAACTGTCCTGTATATCTACTATCATGTTGCTTTCTGGTAACTTCACCACCTCAATTCCCCTGATAGAGCCATAAGCTTTCTAACCATCATGCTATGTGCTCAGGTTACTCTTTTTGTTATTATACTTTTGAGTCACTACTCTATCAGTAGCTAATATTTTTACTCACCAGTGGTTCTTCCAATTCCCTTTTGAGCACTGACACGTGCATGTTATGTAGAAGCAGGTTATTGGTTGGTAGTTGAAGATTGTTGTTTCCTTGTAGGGGAACATCATGTCGATGTGACCTGTTCTTATTATTTATGTTACAGCAAGTTGATTTTTTTCTCAGTTCCAGATTAGAGTTGACCTTCATGTTACTCTGTTTCGATCGACACTACGTAATCCTCGCTGATGTTTGGGGTCAGTCAACTGGTGCTGGGGGAGTGTGACGGGCTCGGATACACAACAACATGATACTTAAGTGGAGAGATGGACAATGTGCTGCTCAGTTCTCTCCATGGTTCCTCCATCCATCATGTTAATTATTAAAGCATACTGAACAAAAATAAAAATGCCATATCAGAAATGTGCATAACTTTCTTAGCGCGGCATGTTATATTACTTATATTTGCCACACAGGATCCCAATGTGGAGTTGTATCAGAGTCTATGGATTGATTTGCCCCTTGTGATGCAATAATTATTTCATGCGTCCTGAACGTGTTTCAAAACGTGTTTCTTCTCGAATCGCACAGAAGGTTGATGAATCCCAAAATTGGTCTGAAATGTTCTTGAACTGTAGGCCAGTCATTATCACTGCTTTAGACCATTACAACATCAGTTGCAAGCATGTCCTCAACGATGCATGCTGAAAGATGATGTGCGTTGGCCAAGCTAGAAGGCCAACATCACATCAGAAACGTCACCCGCAGCTTTTATGTACATACGGGAACCAACGCGAGGCTTTCTAGTGATATCAAGCAACTGATCATACCAAACTTTTTCCAACCACGAGTTATCACCATAACAAAGATAACACATTGTCATACACCGCAGCTCTATTGTCCAGTCCCCATCCCCGCAACCATGTGGGAAGGGAAACTGAACCATAGAGCCATGGTGTACCATGGTTAGAAAACCATTCTGGACTGGTCTACCAAATAATGCATTAAAATTGTCACATTTTGTAACGTGGGTAGGTGTCTTCAAATGGTCATTACAGCAAATGGGGATGTTTTTCTCATCATTTTCACTTCTGATGAGTATGAACAGACGCCAGCTTTTGTTTGAAACCAAATATGTACTTGCTTGTGGTTTCAAATAAATACTATGGATAAAAATTGGCATGTTGCGTTTATACTTTTGTTCAGTCTATGTGCGAAGCACACTATTTAACGTGTATCATCAACAAAGACAGCACAGCTCGCTGACAGTTGTCACTGTGCAGCTGTTACAAACGTTGCCATTTGTCATCACACTTTACTCTTTTACAACTGATCAGACAACAAAATCAACCAAGCGTTTTTGTCTACACTGAACCGAGCACGTCTTAGTGAGAAGAAAAGTGGGAAATAAAATAAGGGAAATGGAAAAGAAAGTTGTTAATGTCACTGAACCATGAAAGGCTTGGCCTGGGGTTGGAATGACTCTGTATACAAGGTTCTTTAGTGGTGTGGCTGCGGGGATAAACATAACTTACATCAGCCCTTCGCTTGTACAGGAGATTTCCTCTCCTGGCACTTACAACCTCAACACTCGCTGTGCGTCGTGATTCGCACATACCATACAGACTACGATCCAGACTCTCTCAAGTAGCTCATGTATACGCACACACACACACACACACACCAGAGGGCAAACAATGGTTTTGAATGGTATTTTGGTTCTGTTTGCAAGCATGACAGCAGCTGTCATTGCTTGAACATACACATGTGATGTCTTTCTTTGGACGGCTTTAGATCAACAGCATTATTAAAATATTAATTGGACCCATTACCAATGTAATTTGTGCGTTTTGTGTGCGTGTGTTTTTTCCCCCCTTCCAGATCATCACTCAGTATGTTTATGAGCTGTTGGAGAAAAAGTGCAACATGACTAAAGCAATCCTGCCAGTAAGTATCCGGAATGAAAAGAGGCATTTTCCCCTATGATTTATCCCCTTGAAGATTAAAGAGAGTATTAAATATGAAAATTGACGTAAATGGTTCAGCTTTAGAGCATGATTATGATATTGAGTGTCCTGTTTAAAAAATAAAGCAAACAGGATTGTGAAGAATCGGCTCTCCTCATTTTCCTATCAGTCTTTGTCTTTCTCTTTCCTTCTCTTCACTTTCTCTCTTACTCCTTCACTTTTGTCTGTCTCCTCCTCTGCCCACATCCTTTGTGCAGAGTGTCTCCTCAACAAATTAACTGTATTGTGACGTGTCATTTCAAAGGCGCAGAGGCACAGCATGCTGATGCTTAATCTGTTTTGCATTCATTTACGCTGAAGGGGACTTTCTTCTCAGCCATCATGCAGTTATAATTTACCCAGCTCATCCAGGCTCAGAGCACACACTTGATCTCTTTTATTCATTGTTGGAAAAGTGTTTGTCTCTTTTTGCCCCCCTTTACTCCTCCATCTGTGATTTTTTTTTTTTTTTTTCCCCCTCTCCCCCTCTGCTTATAAAAGTTGTGATCATTTTTCAGGCTCCGTTTATAGGGATGTAAGGCAGAGCTGGTGTTTAGAAACACAGTGGAGTTAGCTCCAGCGCTAACATTGTCCATAAATCACCGAGCCGGCGACTCACTGCCTTTCATTAGCCCCCGAACACTTTTACTGGTTTATCTGCCCGGCCTCTTTATCTCATTATTCCTCTGGAAAATTGGTCTGTTCTGGTTTTCTGCTGCCCACCCGCCTGCGTGTAAATAGTTTGTGTGCCTATGTGTGTGTATTTGTGTGTTAGCGGTGGGTCCATCCACCTGCGTGGCATTGAACTTGTGACCACAGATTTTAAGAAGATTAACCGCAGCCAAGTATAGAGAGAGGGAATAAGGCAGCACAAGAGAATAAAGGGTAAGATTTTCGCCTCCACTCGGCTCTCTTTGTCTGCTTGGATTAAGTTCTTGCAGCTGCCACCCATGGCTTTCATGGACAGTGTTTGTCTCCTTAGAGATTCTTCCAGGCATAGTTGGGAGGGATGCAAAGAGGCATAGGATGAGGACGGAGTGGACCCACACACAAGCACTCTCCCAGCCTCTTGCTCCGCTGTTGTCTGGATTACTTTCTGTTTTAATCACCCAAACCCTTTTTTTTAAATTTTAAATAACCATGATTATTGATGATTACCATTGTGATGCATATGAGCTTCCATTTACAAGCCCCAGTGGAGGGGCTGTTTCTCTTTGAGCTCATGCATATTACTGTACATTAGAAAATGTTTAATGTGGCTTTTGACAACCACTATCAAAAACAAAATCGTAATTACAAAATCACATTTAAATAGGTTTTCATTTATGTCTGCTGCATGGAAACAGCAGCGATTTATCTTGATTGAGCTGAATGACCCATGAGTGAGCGGCTATTTAAACCCATACAATACTTTTTTTAGCTAATCAAAAACCATAATTTGGACCATATCTATTTTGGCCTATCTATGTGAGAATATTTTGGGTTCATTTGCAATAATTGTTAACTTTTGTTTTATTGTGTGTTCAGGTGGACCATACAGATGATGAGCCAACTAGTTTTATCTACCTGAGCGCAGATGCCCTGTCCAACCCTTCCAAGCTGCTTGTATTGATCCAAGGCAGTGGCGTGGTGCGGGCTGGTCAATGGGCCCGCAGACTCATCATCAACCAGGACTTGGACTCAGGGACGCAGATTCCCTTCATCACCAGAGCCATGGAGGTAGAGGCTACAGCAAAAGAATTTGCAGCACATGGTTTCAAGCTTTTTATTGATCTTTGATATGAGAAGTCCTCTTTAATGTTTCACTGGGAAGAAGAGGCTGGTTTGTGTGTCCTGAGGACATGCCACCTAAGAGATTAGAAGAGCTAAGTTTGCTGTGTAGCCTGCTCTGGATGCTCTTCGTCTCTATTCATTTTCATTTCCTTTTCCAACACTCTGTGCTTTGAAAAGAGAAGGAATCATCTTTGGTTAGTGTATCTTTCTGTGGCTTTTTGTGTCACCGAAGCCCCATCCGCACACGTACTGCGTACATGAACAAAGCCTGCTCTGTGTGGGAATGTTCTTTAACTGCTTCTTTCTCACTTGTACCTACTGTAAGTGCAAGGCAATAGCTGTGACTCCTGTATTCTCACTGAACCCCAACACTCCCAGTCACACAGGATGTGTGATCCTCTCGCCACATCATTTCAATGATCAGTCTTTCACAGGCATTGTGTCTCTCATAAAAATCTTTGTACCTTGTACAGGAAATCCCATTAGAAGTCTGGGCGCATAGCATAGAACTGGACTTGGGTTTGTTTAACTTTTATTATTTAATTTGGCAGTTGTTTTATGTATGAATCCTTTTTTTTCAGCAGTGGATGAAACTGAGAATATGTTTTGTGTTAAACAACAGCAGTATGATCATCATTACTTTGCAGTTTACAATTCATTATCATTTCATTCATGGGCATTTTCACACCTGAAATTTTGTACCAAGGTCCGGACCAAGTTTTTAAAAAATTTTTTAAATTCTGTTTGGTTGGGTTTCACATTGGCGTCATGTAAGTACACCAAAGATGTTTACACAGACATACGCGTGTCTGGTCGTTCTCACCCACGTGGACTGCAGCTTCCTTTACTTGCACTTATTTGGTTTGTGGACTGGTGGACATATGAATCTGATTCAGTAGAGGAACACGTATGCACGACCTTTTGATGTTATTTCATTGCTGTGGTAATAGTGTTTTTGGGGTCTTACTATAAGCAGGAACAACTTCATGTGCAATACTCAAGATTAGTTCCAATTTTCCAAGTGAACAACCTTGTTTGAAAATTCAGGAAAGCTGAAGAAGAGTGTAAATAATCTAGAGTACCGTGACAATTTCAGTTCACTAAGGTCAATGACGATCCTCTACCTCATGGATTACCAACCCTCCTTCTGGAGATCACCTGCCCTGCATGTGTTCCAACTCTCCCTGCTTCATCCACTGCTAATTAACTTAGTCAGGTGTGTTCATCTCCAGGAGCAGGGTTGGTGACCCCTGCTGTACCTGCTGTAATTTCCTGTAATTAGTAAGAAAGATCGAATCATCTACAGAAGTGTTTTCAGATTGTAAATGAATAAAACCACTGTACACTTTGATCCAGCTTGAGTCCACCTCTTTTGATTTTACCAAAAACCTGTTTGTGTGGTCTGGACTGTGGCAGCTTTCACACCTCAGACCAAAGTGAAAACTCTGAAAGTCCAAAACAAATTGAAACCATCCATACACTGTGTGTATCTGGGAATGTTAATAGTGTCTGAGGAAGGTGATAGCTATTTCAACTATTCCTAGATTCTGCCTTCTCATATACTGTTGAACCAGTCAAGTCCGCACATTCCCTGACCACAGTGCATGTGCAAAAGCAGCTTCAGTTGAAGAGGCATTCAGTATTTTCATCATGTGACCATTGATGCCACCACTACAATGCTGGTTAAGGTGAAGGGCTCCTGGTGACAGAAGTGCAATACTCACACCTTGCTGATTTGAAAAGGTGGCATGCATAGTTGGTATGGTTGTAACAATTAACCGATACGAATCGAAAATAGGTTTTGAAGTAATAGATACGACTACATCGATACACGGACCCCTGAATTGATCTAAATGAGAAATGAACCAGTTGATGGCTCGTTTTTAACGTTATGAAACGGTTGAGTTAAGCTTGTTTTGCTGCCGCTTCCACCCGTTTGAACTTTATGTTCGGTTCACAGTTTGCTCATACTGTCATACCGGTTTAGAACAGGAACGCTGTGCTATGCTACACTAGTTATGCTGTGCGGACAACAGCTGGCTTCTTTTTCTGGGCTTTTTCTATGCTGCACCTCCTGCTACTGTATGTGGTGCTACTCCCAGTGGTGAACAAAAGGTGAGCAGAGGCAGCACCAGTGTGCAGCAGCACACAAGTAAAAACCTGAAGTAGTTCCCCAGTTTTTCATGAAATATGTATTTAAAGATAAGCAATGCCACTTTTGACTTATTCTAATGAATAAAGGTCTATATTAAGCAAAGAACTGTATCGGATTGCATCGAATCAACTCATTCCACAATAAAAAATATTGTTCCTGAATCATATCACAGCTCATGTATCTAGATATATATATACAGTTGTGCCCCTCTCTAATGGCCCCCCTCGCCAACGGCCACCCGCATTTTGTGGCCACCTTTTCTGGCACAGACAGATTTTCAATTAAAACTGCCCCTCGCCAACGGCCACCTCTTCAACATGGCCAGCGGCCACCCAAATTCAAGCAAAATCATAATATTTTCCCCTCTCGAAAGTTCACTTCCTGCTGATACTGATAATTCTCGTCCACCCCACCAGGCGTGGGGACTCGCCAACCGGCAAAATCATGACACGCGTCAAAATGACCGCATCAAAATGTATGGAAACATCTGCTATTGCATCATTAAAATCCATTTAAAAGCCTTCTGTGACGACTAGTTATTCGCCAATTTCGCATTCATTTGAAGGCTGGTGAGATCGTCAGTCGGTGATTTGAAGAACTTGAAGTATTAATTAATTTGGATGTCAATCAATTCTGTTCAATAAAAGCATCTATGGCTGCTGGCTTTTCCTCACACACGATTTTCTGTGCAGTAACTGTTTTTTGGAAGTGATTTCAAACGGTTTAAATCGGCTTATTTTTTTTATTATTTTCTTTAATGGGAGGTCAGCTGACAGCAGCACAATGTTTTTGGATAAAAATAAATAAGAATAAAACGTTCTCTCACCGTTCGGGACCCGTTGGTGCCGTTAAACCTCCTCAGTAAGTCCTGTTTCACACCAAACATCTGC
>OMMV01203529.1:0-10344 GCA_900302635.1 Chatrabus melanurus
GTAAAATTCAACTTTAAAACTCTAAAAAAAGTAAAAAATAATTTAAAGTTACTGAGAAATTAAAAGTAAAATAACTATTTAATTTGTAATTTTACTATAATTTCTTTGTTAATTGACTAATGTTTTCATTGAGAATAACTACAATTGAGTGCCGCGGTGGCGCAGCGGTCTAAGCGTCAAGCTTTGGCTTGGCGCAGCTGCCCCCGAAGACCGGAGGTTCGCTTCCCGGTCTTGTCAGTGCCGAGTATGGCCGGCGCAATAGGAGCGGCAACAATTATAAAAATAAGGCAAAATCTTGTTAAACTACAAACTGTATTTTAATTATGGAAAATAACCGTATTTTTATGAGAAAGTAATTTTCTGTTATTTCACAGTATTTTTTTGGCGCCCCAGCTGCCGGAAAATTACCGTTTTTTTAAGGTTTTTTTTTTTTACAGTGTACATATTTATACACATGAAGCTGTGACTGGTGGTGCAATGGACAATACCTACACTATGTGCAGTTTCTCAAAAGCCTCCTTCAAAATTGTCATCGAGCCTTGGTGGCTTTTCTCACTTGTCTTCTTCTTGCACGGTTAATGCAATATTTTTGTTACACCCCTTGAATTGAAGCTAAAAGTCTACACTACAAGCACATCTTGACTGTTTCATTTCTACTCCATTGTGGTTGTGTACAGAAGCAAAATTACAAAAATGCCACTTTTCTCTTCTGTCTGCAGATATATATGTTGGTCTTCCAAGATCGTTTGGGACTCTATCCACGTTTTGCTCAGATGTTGCAATTGCAGACCTGCCTGGATCTCATGAACTCATTAACCTGCTGCTTCAGTTCTCTTACTTAGCGTTTGCTAGTGACATTTTGTGGGGCAGAGTTTCGATGATTTAAACACATATACATATATACCTTCATGCATGTGCAGATAATGCCTAGGCTTGCCTGGGCTGAAGCCCTGGTGGTCGGCAAACTACATGGGGCCCCATAAAAATACTGTGATGATGAATCATTGAGACACAACAAGCTTCTGATTAACAGCTTCATTTTGAAAAGCACACACACACACACACACACTCATCAGGAGGCGTCTCTGGCTAAATGCATTCTCTGTAATGGTTCATGCTACATGTGCCAAAACCAGCTCTCCCACACAACACAAAGACCACACAAAATGTAAGATGAAATAATATCTATTGGTTCTAGCAACTAACAACACATACCAGTGACTGCTAAGAGAATGCTGTCCCATTGCACAGTGGGAACTGATGCACCTCGTCGCTGGTGTCTCGATTCGCCGCATCCACGACACCACGGAACTGCCTTGGCTCCTGGATGGCAACCTCCCAGGCAGACAACTGTTCCATCCAAACCTCTCGAAAGTAACCATCTATCTGCCGCAGCCAGGTGAAGCGTGGGCGTCTCCTTGGCTTTCTCCAGCTGCTGGGGTCCTCAACACTGAGGCACCTGCATGCTGGATCATGCCCAGAGAAATGCATCACATGGCCAAAATGTTAAAGCTGATGCTCCCTCATAATGTAAGTGATACTCCTCATCTTACTCACCCTAAGTAACCTCGCTTTATACAAAGTCATTCCAGTGGAACCCAAGGATCCTCCAAACAGACATGGTACCAAAGACATCCAGTCATCTGCAAAGTCAACTTGATGTCGACTTTTATATAATATGCATATCTTTGCAGGAGAACAAAGGTTCAAGTCTTTAGGGTCCTGGTGCTTCCTGTCTTACTGTATGGTTGTGAGACTTGGACGCTAACCAGTGACATTTTTGCAAAGTCAAGGAGCATTGAAGCATTTTCTCCATGATTGCCAGATCCATGTGGACCAATGATGTCCTCACAGAACTGTCTGTGCCACCGGTCGCATTGAAATCACCCATTCACCCATCACCAATAAAGTGTCACCTCTGGGGCAGTTGTCAATCACCGAGTGAAGCTGCGAATAAAAGGTTTCCCTCATCGAGACATTGCTCACCGCAGTCAAAGCATAGACCAAGACAACAGACACAACACCCAGTGAATGCTTGAGTCTGAGCCTCGTAATGCGCTCATTGACAGGGGTGACATCCAACACCATTGGAAGGAGCTGGTCTACTGCAGCAACTGCCACTCCCTCTGTACGCAGACTATTGGGGTGACCAAACAAAAAGTAGGTGTATCCACCCACAGAGATCTGGCTACTTCCAGGTCTTTGCACCTCAGGCAGCACAATTACTGCAATGTGGAATTTTCCAAGCTAAAGATGGTCATCCTTACTGAGAGATAGGATGTTCCAGGTGCCCACCAACATGAGCCACTTCAGGTTTGGACCTAGGTGCCGCCATGCAGTGGACCACCCCCTCAGCGCCACACCAGCCACCATCTTCCAAAGACAAGACCCTTGGTGCTCTCCTGTGGTGTCTTCGTTTTCTCCTTCTTCTTCCTTCTAGTACACCCTTTGCACCACAGCATTGCATGACCTTAATTTTACCATAATTAAATTATTAACGCTTGGCTGTGGAGATGATCAAAAGAATTTAAATTCACCTGACTGAGGATTAACATTTTGATTTACAGTCTCCAAAGTGATATTTTCACCCAGCTCGACCAAAAAGCTGCACCGCCAACGCTGTGGCCACCAGCCCGCTGTACAAACCACCCACATTTTGAACTCTACACATTTAAAAATGGAAGCAAAATTCAACTGGTCAAGGAGTGCTTCTCTGGGTGTTTTTAACTAAATGTTTGCTGGCAACCAGTAGGGTTAAAAAGTGACTTCCAGCACAAAGATTGATGGGATCCTGAGTTCAGCCTGAAGACGGCCTGCGAGGGCTGCGACATGAAGGTCATGCACCTCGATAAGTGACTGATTTATGTGCAAGCTGAAGTGCCACAGTATCTTTTTTCTTTCTGACAACAAATCAACCCTGCATTCAAAATGCTGTTAGCGTTAAAGAGAAACTTTGGGTAAAGAAAGCAGGAAAAACTGAGGTGGAGACTGTGCTAGAGTGAACGTGGTGGAAATAGATTCGTATTAGTGTTGAAGTTTATCACAATTAATTAGCCTGTTTATGTTGAGCTCTAAATGCTTTGTTGAAGTAGACCAGCTGTTTGTGCCTGAATGCATCTATTAAGAAGAACTGCACAAACACACACACAGACATAAGCGCGCACAAGTCTGCAGACAGTCGAGCAGCTTACGTGGAGGATGACGCTGAGCTGTGCTGATAGACGGCTAATGTTTGCCGTATAATGCACGATATTCAGACAGTGCGCAACTGTGGCTTGACAGACTGTATATTGCAATCTGCTGTAATTCGATAAGCAGTCAAACCTGCTCTGAGTAGCAGCTTTATTGTTAGTTCCTAACCACACAAAGATAAACACATTTAAAGGTGCACATAACATTTTCATTTCATTCAGTTATACCCACATCAACTCTGAGACCCAACAAGCAAATGACTAGCACACATACAGTACTGTGCAAAAGTTTTAGCCATATTAAATGTGTCAAAACATGTTTTAAATAAAGAGAATCTGTTAATTATGAATAAATATGTAAAATGTCTGACTACATCTCACCTTTAAAAAATAATTAATAATTTGTTTGAGGGTGTCTCTTCAAATTTATAATAAAATCAGACTGTGCTAAATCAGTTTTTTAAAATAATTTCATTATTGTGTTGTCAAGTACTAGGCAGTACAGCCGCAAGGAAATCAAATGTTTTTGTGTTTTCTTTTTAAAATGAGGTTTGTAAATTAATAATTGATTGGTTACTTTCATGAAAATGTAATAATCTCATATTTTATTTATGTTGCTTTTTTTTAGGGGGTGGGGATTTCACATGATTTTCTGTTGACGATGATGCCTGGGGGCATTTGTTTGTTTGTTTTAATTTTTTTTAAATGGGGTGCCTAAAACATTTGCACAGTAGTGTACACATGGAGCAGATCTAGCAGCATAAGCTTGAACATAATGATTGAGTGAGATGTCCTGCAATGTTAACAAAATCAATTTTCTGCATCAATAATTTCCTTTTCCCCATCAACCCTGTTGCTTAATTATTTTGTGCTGTTTGTCAAGTCCTGTTGACAGAAACCACCATAAGAGGCTCACAGCAAAACCCGTGTACGTGTCCCTCAAGAGGACCAAGCATGACTTGCTTCTGCATGCTTGCCGCAAATCGCTAAAAATTGCAATTCATGTTACATTCAGGAATGTGGCACTTTGAATAGGCAGTGGGGGAGCACTGGCAAAGGCCCTGGGATACATAGAAAAGGTCAACATTGCTTTTGTAATCCTGCAAAAAAGTTTTTGCAACGTTCTTCGTAATGACCACAAATAGCTAAAATATAGTGACAGCGCTGCAACATTCATTAAAGAGGAAAAAACAGAAAGAATGTTGTCAGCAGTAATACACCGAGCGTACGACCCAGACAGAGCGGGTCGTAGCTTTGGGAGCGGCTGTCCGGCTCGGGCTCAGGATAAACAGAGATAGACCGACAGGGCTGCCAGCCACCCAGGGACCCGAAGTGAAGGCCTGCAGCCCGTGCAGTGGCAGCTCCCGGAGCATGAAAGGATGACACTGACAGAAAACTAATGTTTACACTATTTAACTTCAGCTGCACAGAACTGACAGATGAGATATTGCAAAATATGTAAGAGGATGATCCAAAGTTTTATCGACCAGAAAATACATGCAGATGGTTGCTTTTATTTATTTCATGCAAAGGTTATTTAGCTCATGAATAAAAGCCTTTACATGCATTTCTCAAATAGTCCATGGGCCAGGCAGGTTTTCGGTACCACCTAAGGTGAATAAACAACACTTACAATTAAGCCTCAGTATAACATGGCCTACACAAAAATGTATGATTGCCATCCCAGGGTGATAGCTATAGCCAGGTAGGGGTCAATGAAGGATTACACAGGGGTCAATATTTAAAAATGCTCCAATCATATTGAAAAATATATCACATTATTTGTCTGATCATAAAGATTCCAAAAAGGTATAGTTTTGACTATCTATGACTGAATGTTATGGAGTTATGGGCTAAAAAGAGCAAAATGGTAACAAAGGTCAATTTCCGTTTGTACAGGGGTCAAAAGATAAAGTTGCTCAATTGTTGGTTGAGCTAATAGGGTTTTAAAAAGGAATAGTTTGCACCACCTGTTATGCTTAGTTATCATGTTACGGGGTAACATATGTCATAGTATCCAATGGACGTTGACCTTGTTTGACCATTACTTTGGAGACCAAGCATTCAACACAGTCAGAACTATTCCATTTTGCTGTTTTACACTGATTTTTCATGGGATATACACTGACTAGCCACTTTATTAGGTACACCTTTTCAAGTGCTCATCAAAGCAAACTAACAATAACCCATGCAAAGCACGGGAATAAATTTCTAGCCATGGTGAGTTTTTCATATTCAAAGCGTATAGCGTCTGTCTAGGTCACGAGAGGTCCAGAGTTGGAAACTTGCTCGGGGCAGAAAAAAAATTTTTTTTGAGGTTAATTTTTAATTTTTGTTCCATTTAAAACAATTTTTTTAAGCCTTCTGGTATATAATTAATAATAATTTAAGTACAGATTCCACAGGTGTGAGGAAGAATTGCCGGAACCGGGGTGACAGGGGAACATAGAAATGCTGTCCATGTGTGTGCGTGCGTGCGCGCGCGTGCGTGTGTGTGTGTGTGTGTGTGTGTGTGTGTGTGTGTGTGTGTGTGTGTGTGTGTGTGTGCGTGCGTAGTTGTTATTGTTGTTGTTGTTGTCATTATTATTATTATTATTATTAGGCTATTACCCACTTTGCATTTTCTCTCATTTTTTAACAGTTAGCTGGGTAACTCTTGTTTCTGGCGACTCCTTTTATCACATTCTTTCACAGAAATCCCCTCATCTCTCTTTTCCCCTACCTTTCCTTCTCCCCTCCCCTGTCCTACTTTCTTGTACTCTTTTCTTCCCTCCCTGTGTTTCTTCCTCTCTTACCTGTTCCTGTATTATTGTTTTATAACCTCACCTCTCCTTACTATGTGCCTTCTCTCCTCACCTCTTAATCCCTTCCCCTAACTTTTTCAGTTTACTGCCTTCCCCCTTCTCCGAAATGCTCCCACTACCCCTCCCTCTAACGTTCCTGCCCTCTCCTCTTCCCGTGTTCCCTCCCAGTTTATATATCCCACCTATGATTTTGGATCTTTCCACCTAATTCCTTTTCATCTCCTTTCTACTCCTGAAATTCCACCGGCCTGTCGCGCTTTTCCACAAGCTATTTATTTCATTCCGCTTTCGTATGGTTTCACGTCAAACGCTCAGTGACAGCCTCATCTGTCTGCATTTACCCTCTGTTCATCTGCACCCTGGATTTCTGTTAAAACTACAAAAAGTCTGAATCATCACTCCTTCTCCAAGTCCTTTCATATTTCATCTCACTTTTCTACCAGTACTCCAATTATCCATCCTTTCCAACTCCCCTTTCTCTTCATTTTTTTTTTGTTCTGTTTCCACATTCTTTTCTTTCTCCTTCTGTCTCAGCATCTAACACCTCCTCCGTCACTCCCCGTTAAACTCTCTCTCTCTTTGGCTCCTGCATTTCTTTGGGCTAATTGCTCCAGTGTAGCAGCCCATAGATCATCTCCCCTCATGCTGTATGACAGCTGCTGGAGAAACCCCACAGGGACGGATAGGAGAGAGGGAGGAGGAGAGACAGACAAACAGACAGACAGGCGGAGAGGAGAAAAGAGAGCAAGAAGGAAAAGAGATGTTTGTGGCTTTTCTTATGTAAGAAAAGTGACACGGTGTGGTTTGTAAATGTTGGTGAATGAATGATTTGTATATGGCATCAATTAAAAATCAAAGTGATCAATCAGTTAAAATATAAACATAACAGAGTCACTTCATGCTTTCGAAAACTGTTAAAGGATAAGTTCACTTTTTTCAAACACTAGCCATATTAAAATATTGGTAAGGCTCTGAGTGCTGTAGTCAACTTTCATTCATTCATTTTCTATACCCGCTGACTCCAATTAAGGGTCACGGGGGGCTGGAGCCTATCCCAGCGGTCATCGGGTGAGAGGTGGTGTACACCCTGGACAGACTGCCATCGCAGGGCCACATATAGACAAACAAACACATTCACACTCTCACTCACACCTACAGTCAATTTAGAGTCACCAATTCACCTAACCTGCATGTCTTTGGAAGTGGGAGGAAGCCGAAGCACCCGGAGGGAACCCAGCGGGGAGAACATGCAAACTCCACACAGAAAGGACCAGGTCGGCAACTAACCTGAGACATTCTCACTGTGAAGCAACAGTGCTAACCATTAAGCCATTGTGCTGCCTTAGAGTCAACTTTTTTGGAAAAATTAGTTGATGAAGTTAATCTATAACACTGAACGGGGCAACCACCCCAGGGGTTAAAAATCCACCTTACTCTCAAAGTAGAAAAAAAATAACTTGATCTTTTGAAATTACCAACACATTAAACTACAGGTCTGAAGAAATATGGCCAGTGAGATGTACATTTTTTTAAGATACCAGTTTATATCAACTCCATGTTGGTCTAAAGCCTCATTTATGCTCCGTTTACGTACGTAAATCTATTTGTATTTCAAACAGTGTAACCCTCATTGTCCATATACTTCCATACAACCTTTACGTTGGCACAGATGTTAAGAAAAGCATCCACTAAGGGGCACTGCGGACAGTCTTGAACATTTCTGACAACAAAAGAGTAAGGCAGCACACTTTGACTGTCACCATTTTTGATGTTGTCAGAAACTTTCAAAATGGCCTGCAGTGCCATCTAGTGGATGTTTTTATTAACATCGGTGTCAACATAAAGGACACATGGAAGCATGTGGGCACTGATGGTAACAATAGGTTTACGTATGTAAATGAGCATAAATGAGTATTCAGCTTTCAAGAAAATGGACACACATATGGACGAAATGAACACAGAGTGCGGACAAAAGGCTCTGTCTATATACGTGTTTAACACTGAGCATAAATGAGCCTTTAGACGTTAGTGAAGGATAGTTAAGGACCATTTCTTTAAGGCGCATGTCCCGCATGGTAAACAATCCCGATAGAATTTTTATAATATCACCACGAAACATCTTATCATAAAATGCAAGAATGTTTTAATAGCTACATTATGCACTTTGGTTTGGAAAAATGCAGTTTTGAGTTCATTTGGCGTCCTAGTGCCAGTGCACTATTAACATCAACGTGTTTTTACCCTGTGTGCCATCAGTGCAGCAGAGTATTGTAATCACTTGTGTGTCTGTTTGTCAGTGTATAAAATAACTTGGAAATGGGTCGGCAGATTTTCATCAAACAATTTTTTTGACTTTACGGGAAAATCATGTGGAAGCACATGGCCTTAAATTAGTTAAGCTTATACACAAGGTGAAGCTAAACGGGTCAAGTTGCATTAACAAGCAACTGAAAGTTGTAACATAGAACTTATCTTCAGGATAAGCGTGTGGGTGAATGTCTCGAAGTGATTAACCTTTGGAACTGATCAGTCAAAGGTCAAGGCTGTCAAAACTATAGTCGGAAAAAACAGATTTTCCTGGATATCCCCACAACCATTAGGGTAGAGAATGACGTAAAGCTTATACCGATAAGTGATTCAGTGATAAGTGATGTCATGATGATATCACTACAGCATCGTGAAATGGCATCACTAAATAATGTTATTCTTGTTTCAAATCTTCAAATGTAAACACATTTACAGCCAAACTGGTTTTCCCTAACCTTATTACTAACTAGTTCTTTTAACCATTAATTCATTCATTCATTTTCTATACTTGCTTACTCCAATTAAGGGTCACGGTGGGGCTGAGGCCTATCCCAGTGGTCATTGGGTGAGAGGCGGGGTACACCCTGGACAGGTTGCCAGTCCATCGCAGAGTTCTTTTAAGCAGCTAAAAGCAAATTTGATGACTAGATTTATTTATTTATTACCCTGCACACAGCAGGGTATTGGGGAGGTGATGGCCTAGAAGTTAAAGCAGCGACATTGTGATCAGAGGATTCTCGGTTCCATCCCTCGTCAGACAGTAAAATCACTAAGGTGCTGTTGCGCAAGGTCCTTAATCCCCAACTTGCTGTCAGCATGCAGTTGAGCGCTTTGCATTGCTGCACCCTGACATCAATGCGTGTGAATGGATGAATGTGTGGCATCCTTTGATCATCTGCGTCACACGGAAAAGCTACAGAAATTCAGTCCATTTACTATAATCATGTGTTTCTGTCTGTGGACAAAATAACTCAGAAAGAGGTGAGTAGATCAAACTTGGTAAGAATATTTCTTGGGTGAGTGCCTCCAGATGGTTAACTTGTGGAGCTGATCAGTCAAAGGTCCAGTTCAAGGTTGTCATATAGTCCAAAAGGACATTTCCCCAACCAATAGGAAGTAAGTCCTATATAGGCCCTGGTGCTTTTCCTTGGATTCCATAGCGTGAAGCAGATGGGAATCTACAACTCCCCCTGGACAGGACGTCAGTCTGACTCCAACCAAGGCAGGTATCCAGTTACAGCTGGGTGGAATGAGACAGTGCAGATTAAGTGTTCAAAGACACAGACAGGTAGCGTGAGCGGGAATCAAACCCAGGTCTACATTGGTACTACGCTGGTCTACTTATTGATAGCCCAGCTCCTTATCCACTGAGCTACCTGCTCTACCAAACCAATAAGACCAGAGAGATCATCCAAAGCTTATACCAATCAGCTGAATCTAAAATGTCTGGAAATGATGTCATAATTTACAGGAAAAACACATTTTCTAGGATATCTCAACAACCAATAGGGATAGAGAGGTAATCTAAAGCTTATATTGATCAGCTAATCATTTGTCATTTTGTGGTATATGTGACATCATGATGACATCAATAAATCATAAATTTAAGTCACTATAGTCCAAAAAAAAACATACATTTCCTGGATACCTGCAACCACTAGGGCCAGATTAACCATGTCTGCTTTATTGCGTCACTACGACCACTTCTTCTATATGTATATACGTTATAAATCCATTTTAACCGTTTTGAGAAAAATGACATTTTCTACCCAGAGCCACTGATCATACCAACATTCATTTTATCCTGTGAAACCTGTTTATTGGCACAGTCTGAACATGTTCTACAATAACTGGCAAATCAAACAACAATGTTGGTGATTTCAACCCAATGTTTATTATATTTGTTGCCAAAATGCTATAAATCCAGACATTCATTTCCTTCTTTCTGTCTTTTTAAAACAAAAGGACATGCAGTGGAAATCCTGTTGTGGATGTGAAGTACCACCTTTAAAAGGATGATTAAAAAAAGGTGCATCATGCCC
>OMMV01203532.1:0-10312 GCA_900302635.1 Chatrabus melanurus
ATACATATATACACATGTATATACATATATACGTATATATCATGGCCAGGTTGCCTGATGTAGTGGCAAAAAAAAAAATCTGCAAAAACAACTTATGTGTTCCTTGAATAAATGTAAGTAAAATGTTTTTTTTTTTTAAATCTGCATTTTCCATATCATCCCAACTTTTTCTGATTTGCAGTTGTAGAATCTCCACAGACATCTCGCCCTGATGACATTCATCATCACCCCTTCAATTTCCAACTTCACACTCATCACCCTGTCAGACACTCGCTTAACCTCCAACACACTCTTAATAAACTCCTACTTTAGAATGACTCCAACATCATTTCTCTTCCCATCCACACCATGACACACACACACACACACACACACACACACACACACACACAGACCATGTGTGATACGCGTCAGAATGAGAGTTCGGTTTTCTTTCTGCCAGTCATAATTGTTTTTACCTGTGGTGTCGAAGGCAGAGCAGGTCTGGGAACTGCTTGACTCAGTGTGTGTGTGTGTGTGTGTGTGTGTGTACGGTTGATGTATACTTGATCTCTTGACCAATACTATTAAGGTGAAACTTGGTACACAACGTCACCTCACTTGGACAAGTTCAACATTGGGGGTGTTTTGATTGTAATTTTGGCCCCCAGGGGGCAAACTTTTCTTAAACCTTGTGTATGTGATAACATCCATGAGGTCTTCGTGGGTCATGACCAAACTTGCTACTGTACAATGTACCCTGCTAAGACCTTGCACAAGTTCAAGGTTGGGCTGAGTGACACAGGTTCGGGTAAGTATTGCCTTTGTTACGTACAATGGTTACAGTAGTGCTGTCAGATGACAGATATCAGAGCCAACTGGAACTTATCAAAAGTAATAATGTTTTTGTTGAACAACACAGCAGGTGACGGATTCACAAACATTTTCTTAAGTAGATTCCTAAGGGGGAAAAAAACGAAGTTCATAAGAATCTTCTTAAACACTATTCGCCTTTTTTCCCTTTAGAATTGTCATATTTCTTTGGAACTTCTTTGTTTTCTCACTTAAGAAATTAGATTGTTACTTTGAAAATTGACATCACTCGTGCTACTATAACGGCAGGCAGATCTAGACAGGGAGAACATGTTCATTATGACAAATTAAATAGTCTGAATTCAACACCTGCCTACATTGATTTACTGAATAGTATCAATACTAGTTACAGACACAGGAAGAAAGACCCATTTCATTTTCATATGAGCTTGACTGTCAAAATAAATTTTATGAGATACACACACACACACACACACACACACACACACACACACACACGTGTGATCGTCTGCTATGCTGCACGCAGTAGGGGAGACCGGGGTCGGCTGTCACTCGTATGTGTGATCGTCTGCTATGCTGTACGCAGTAGGGGAGATCGGGGTCGGCTGTCACTCGTATGTGTGATCGTCTGCTACACTACACGCAGTAGGGGAGACCGGGGTCAGTTGGGACCCGTTATGTGTCATCATGTGCTACACTACATGCAGTAGGGGAGACCGGGGGTCGGTTGTGACTCGTATGTGTGATCGTCTGCTACACTACATGCAGTAGGGGAGACCGGGGTCAGTTGTGACTCGTATGTGTGATCGTCTGCTACACTACATGCAGTAGGGGAGACCGGGGTCAGTTGGGACCCGTTATGTGTCATCGTGTGCTACACTACATGCAGTAGGGGAGACCGGGGTTGGTCGGGTCTCGTTATGTGTCATCGTCTGCTACACTACACGCAGTAGGGGAGACCGGGGTCAGTTGGGACTCGTTATGTGTCATCGTGTGGGGCTCGTTATGCGTTATCGTGTGGGGCTCGTTATGTGTCATCGTGTGCTACACTACATGCAGTAGGGGAGACCGGGGGCGGTTGGTTCTCGTTATGTGTCATCGTGTGCTACACTACATGCAGTAGGGGAGACCGGGATCGGTTGGAGCTCGTTATGTGTCATCGTGTGCTACACTACATGCAGTAGGGGAGACCGGGGCCGGTTGTCACGTGCTTATTACAGTCACACCAGTTTGAGTTTTTCCTTTAGTTGTGGTGTTATCCTTGCTTCTAGTCTGCGTCTGCAGGTCAGCCAGGTCAGGTGAGAGAGGTTGACTTAAATTATTTTTAACTTAATTTATGTGTTTTAAAGGTCCAGTTTCTATGATCGGTTATGCTATTTTTCATATTCTGTTTTGTTTAACCCAGTATTAGTCAGTTTGTTTACAGTCAATTTGTTTAATACAATTTCTTTTATGTAGTCATGATTATTATGTGATTTTCTAGGACCACATTGGAAATAAGCAATTTGCTTTTATGTGTCATTCTAGTTCTTAATGTTAATCATATTTACGTATGTATGTGTTGTATGTTTTTCATTATTTGCCAAATAAACAAAATCAAAATCAGTTGACCTCTAAACTTAGTATGAGAGAGAAGGTAATATTTGCTCTGGAGATTAATGTTTTTGTTTTGACTTAAATAAGAGCTGTTTTCCTTCAACATTGTGTTCATTAATGTCATTACTAATCAACATGATGCTGATTGTACCATGAAAATAATTTTAACATTTTAAAATCATTTTTAAAAGGCCACCAATACATTACATTAAAATACTATCATTTTATCGACTGTAGAATGAACAAACCGCCATAACCAATTATTTAAAACAAACTATCATCACTCAAATGTGCGTACGAATGGTCTCGAGTGTCGTAGATTCTGTTCGTAGCTAAGAACAAATTCCAGATAAGAAAACATTGGTGAATGTGTACGTGGGATTTGAGAACAAATTTGTTCGTAAGAACGGTTGGTGAATGAGGCCCTTTGTTTTCAAGCATGGCTAAAAAAAAACTTAAGAAAAAAATAAAGAAAAAATAAGAAATTTCTGCATGAATATCAAATCTTCTTAAATTTTGTCTGAAGACAAAAATGAAGAAGAAAGCACCACTTAAGATGTTTTTTCTCTTAAGAATGTTTTGTGAATCCGGCCCCAGATTTTTATTTTCATATTTTTGAAATTGACCCCCCCATGCACCTTTCCTTTGATGGTACTACCACCATTTTCCTGGACCACTTAACATAACATTTTCACTTGTTGTCACTCGCACAACCTGAGCAGTGATCTTGACAACAGCAGTTTGTGAAGTGGAGTCTATCGCAGAAGAAGTGAAAAACCTATTTTGTACAATGCCATGGAATGTTGTTAGCTTCATACTAGAAACTCCGAATTACACCAGAATGAGCAGTGTATAGTATTATTATTACTATTAAGGTTTCATAAAAATAAAATGAGCCTTTGAATAACAATGTAAAATTACCATGCAGTAATTACAGTAATATCTCGATGCTATTGGTTTGCCGTGTATGGTCAAGTTCTTTGCAAGAAAAGTTACTTCATGCCAGTGACTTCCATAATTCATTATGTTGCAGACATTTTCATGACACTGATGATGGAAAGTCAATTAATAACTTGATAATTTATTACAGGCCCACCTTGATTTTCAAAGACTTTGTAATGATGGTCTTTACTGTTCAGTTCATTTTGAGATTTTTGCAAGTTTTGTGATTTCTGCATAGTTAAGATTTTGGATTTCAGTCCCTAAAGTCTATTCCAAATACATTTGGGGAACTGGCCAGGTACATAGTCCAACACGATCGAAGGTTTGTGCACACAGCAAGAAGAAGCTGATACACGCATGTTGCTGCATGCCAGCCATGCATCAGCTGCTGGGTATGACCGTATCATCATCCGGACACCAGATACGGACGTCGCTGTCCTTGCGTGTGTCTTTAGCCATGCCATTGATGCAAGGCTACTGTTCTGCACTGGCACCAAGCAAATACACGGATTCACTGATGCCACAGCCATTGGCTGGGACTAGGAGAAGAGACATGTAAAGCACTACAAGGTTTGCATGCCTACACAGGCTGTGATAGTACGAGTGCATTTGTGGCCAAAGACAAGAAGCATGCATTCCATATGGTGACATCCGACCCAGTTATGCGTCACATTATGGCATCTCTGGGACGTTCATTGGACGTATCAAGTGAGCTGCAAGAAGGATGTGCTTGATTTGTCTGCTCTCTCTATGGCTACAGCGGCAGTGACACTGATAATGTGAGATACAAGCTCTTCTCTGCCAAGAATGCACAAACCTGCAATCTCCCTCCGACAAAGGATGCTCTCTTATACCACATTAAGCAAGCTAACTATCAAGCTCAAATATGGAACTTATGTCTGGAGGCTGATGCTGTGGTACCAAGTCCTGAGGGCCATGGGTGGGACAGCGCTGATAACCAACTCAGAATACACTGGATGGATCAAACACCTGCAACCAAGGCCTTGCTTGAGTTTATTAACTGCAACTGCAGCAGCGCTCAATGTGACCAGGTGTCCATGCAGGAAAAATGGACTGCCCTGCAAAGAGGCATGTGGCTGCAAAAACTGCACCAACACCCAAACCATTGGTGACTCGGATGATGATTCTGATGAGGACTAACCAGTTGCAATGCGAATCTGTCATCATAGCGTGGCGGCAGTGTACCGTTAAAGTTTCCCACTATTGTTTTCACCTGAAGCTCATCTAAGTTACAACGGTGTAAATTGGTGTTCCTGGTATGATGCTAACACAACATACTATTTTAAGAAAATCACATGTCAGCATTTTTCAGGTGATAGAACCTTGCTTCACAAACTGCTGTTGTCAAAATCCCTGCTCAGGTTATCCAATACTTAGTCCATCCCGTCTAGTTTGTTAACATAACTCAAAAACAAATGCTTACCATCACATGTATGATGGAAAATAACCTTGGCACGAGTGTGCGCGTAGGCCTTGCTAATGGCATCCACCAATTTGCTTGGTATCCCATATGCACACAGGATCTCCATGAGTTTTCCCCAGTGGATGGAGTCGAAAGCTTTTTGGAAGTCGATGAAGGTGATGACGTCCGAAAGGTTCCCATTTCCCTCCAGTATCCTCCTCAGTGTGATGATTTGGCCTACAGTTGTTCTCTTCTGTCTGAACCCATTTTGAGAGGGTCCCAGCAGTGGGTCTAGAACAGGGCGGATGTGGTTTAAGATCATCCTGTTGTAGGTTTTCTGTGGAATCAAGCTGAGGCTAATACTCCTGTAGTTGTCCATCCTAGTGAAATCACCTGCCTTGGGGATAGGGACGATGTTGAGTGAACTCCACTGCTCCGGGATATCCCCACCGTCATAAGCACTGTTGATAAAGTCGAGCATGATGTCATCTATTGGGACGTAGTTGAGGAGCTCTGGTACCACTCTGTCTTCTCCGCAGCTCTTTCCTCACTTCAGCGATACCTTTGCTTTCTGGTACTCTTCCTGCGTGAAAGGTCCATCATAGATGGGCTGCTCTGGGAAAACTTGCCCTATGACCTCATCTTCATTTTGTACATCTGGAGGGTTGCCTAAAAGATTTCAAAAATGATTGTGCCATGACTGGATTCTTGCCTCTGCACTACCCCCTTGAATTTGCGCAGCATGGGCCAAGTGTCTTCCAGCAATTTCCTTGATCAGTTTCCAGTGGCCGGCATATTTCTGATCAGTGTACATTTTTTCTATTTCCAAAATCTTCTTGGTGAATGGCACGCACGCACGCACGCACACACACACGCACGCACGCACGCACGCACGCACACACGCACACACACACACAGTAAGAGTTTGATGCACCAAATGACAGTACCTTCTGGGCCAAAGAAGGATCCACACTGAGCGCAGAAGAAGTGTTCAGGATGCCATGTTCTTTCCAACGCTGTCACAACTTTCTGTAAGGATTGACAACATTTCTTGCTGGCTGACCATGAACGACAACATGTGACCTCACATGTGATGAGCAGCGACTCACATCCAGTATGGGTCCATTGCAGTAGTAGCATCGTGGGGAGAACAGGTGGTGGTAGTCTTTCTCACAGTAGGGCTGTCCTTCACGCTCAAAGAAGTTCCTGGAGCCGATCTCCTCCTGGCAGTGTGTGCACACAAAGTGTTCAGGGTGCCATGTGCGACCCATCGCAGTCACCACCTACATCAACACAAATGGTGATGATTATTGTAATTTGTGGAGAGCTTCACAGTTTTTAAGGCACCAAAATAACTTGGACAATTGCTTGCTCAGCTGTTTTGTGGTCAGGTGTGCGTGTGTTATTCCAACATTATTTCATTTACATGGCATCAAATAAAAGCTATAAAACTGATTTTAAACCTGAAATTTGGTACCGAGTGTTGTTTTTGTCAGATATTCAAACAGACCTTAACTCAACATCACTGCAGGAGGAACGTTCTTGTTTTTTGAGGAGAGGTGATACTAATAATTGTTAAATACAGGAAAAATGGAGGCATTCAAAAATGAGTAATTCTTATTCTGTCGATTTGATGACATTTGAATAATTCATCTGTAAACGCCTCTATAGTAAAAAAAAACAAAAACCCAACACTCTTTTCCACGGCACATCATTTACGAGAAAATATTGAACATGCGGTTAGTGCGACCGCTTTCAGTGCGGAAGGTTCCCGGTTCGAACCCCACCCCTGCCCATTCTCCATGTAATGTGGAGTTGTGTCAGGAAGGGCATCCGGTGTAAAACTTGTGCCAAATCTACATGCAGCTCCATGTGGGATCTGCTGTGGCGACCCCGAGTTGAAATTGGGAGAAGCCGAAAGTAGATTATTTTATTGAACATGTCGTTCGATGCCACTATGAACACTTGGCATTAAAATGCATGTTTGGTGATCAGACGGTGTTTCACCACATGAAGGAAGAGGTGTAAGTGTGGGTGGCGAATCGGACAAACCACCTCCAGAGGTGGTCAGGGACGCACTGTGACCACATTGAACAGCAGTTTAAGTGGAAATTCATGTAGAATCAAAATACAACAACTATTTGTGGGCAGTACCAAATGGTCATGTGACTTTTTTTAACCTAGTTTCTGACTGTGTGGCTGAGTGCAGGTGTGCATCTCGTCTGGATCACACCGACCGCTGATACCCTCCCACCAGTCTTTACTGCGTTCCTTCATCCAGATGGTCTTCTGGAAAACAGGTGATGCAGTTGCTGCTCCTGCTTTCATCTTCGCCATACAAGCTGTTGAAAACGGCTTCTTCCCCACTTCAACAAGTAAACACAACAGCTCAGCTTCCACCTGTTTGTTTGGTTTTTTTGGATCAACGCAAACAGCAGAGTTGTGATTTGAGCTGGAAATCGGATTTTAATTGATTTCAAACTGGTCACTGGAGATGCACATTACTGCCAAGTGTAAATGTAAAAAGTTTAAACTTATATCTAGAAACAGAGAGCCATGGAGGCCAAACAAAAACTGACCTGGAGGGAGGAAGAAGCGCTGCTGCATGTGGAATTAGTGGAAGAACGAAAGCATGTCATCAAAGGAAAATTCGGCCCGACACCAACCAGCTGTGACAGGAAAATGTCATGGGAGGACATCTCTGGACATGTAAATGTCTCGCTGATCTCATGCCCTCGGTCAGCAGCTGACTGTGAGAAGAAGTGGTTCAACATCCTCAGCAAATGTGGCGCAGAAACAGCCGCCTTCAAATCACACACTGTACACACAGGTATGTAGGTCCTATTTCTTCCTCATTTGTATTGGAAGGTGAATATCCGACCCTGGCTCGACGGGACCCGAGGGGTTCGGACAAATATTCTTGACAGCGGGCGCGCCGTCAAGAATGACAGTGCACAGCGCGGAGAGACACTGTTCTGAACGTCCAGTCTTCACAAGAAGAACAGTGAACAGCTTGAAAAGCCTTCCTTAGTAAACAGCCCGTGACACGCAGGCGCAGCCCGTGACACGCAGGCGCAGCCCGTGACACGCAGGCGCAGCCCGTGACACGCAGGCGCAGCCCGTGACACGCAGGCGCAGCCCGTGACACACAGCAAGCGTCACGCTGGTGTTACGTGTTAATTTCTTTAACGGAGAGAGGAGCTCCGAGCTGCCGCTAATGGAGGCCGCTTTAGCGGAGAGAGGAGCTCCGCGCTGCCGCTAATGGAGGCCGCTTTAGCGGAGAGAGGAGCTCCGCGCTGCCGCTAATGGAGGCCGCTTTAGCGGAGAGAGGAGCTCCGAGTTGCTAGTAGAGGCTGTTTTACTGGGGAGAAAAACTCTGAGTTGCCACTAACAGCCATTTTAAACCCCAGACCTAATTTTTGCCAGTTTTCATTTACGTTACACACCATGTATTACACACGTATGTTGTCAATGCACACTATGACGTGCACGCCGACACATCTTTTAGTTTAGCTCGAAAATGAAAAGAACTTTTCCAAGTTGTAAATACACAGACACGTCTTTTGCGTGTGACGTGCATGTTCGGCGCGACATTGACGTGACACTTGTTGTGTGTTTCAGGTGTAAAAGATGTGTTTGCCATCTTTGCATGTTTGCTTGTTGACACCACAGAGGTATGGTTGTCGCTCTGCGTACGTCACATGCTTCATTGTTCTGATTGGTTGTATGTCTGTCCAATTGCGTAAAGAGCAGTTTTAATTGCGTCCATTGCCCTTTGGAAATGAAACCTGAATGAGAGGTATCAGACTAATTCTCAGTTTAGAATTGAGAATTAGTCTGGCTGTGCCAGACTACCAGCCCACAGATAATCCTTTTCATGGGTGGGTGTTGGGATAAGCACTCCAGTAGCCATAAAAATATCTTGCAAATCTTGACGCTGGAAAAGTAAAATTTTGTTTCCTCTCTCCATGGGAGTAACTCTGGAGCTGCCTTCCACCTGAGGGTAGTGCATGCTCTGAAGGGGATGGGGGAAAGCAGTTTGAAGCCTCATCTCTGGACAAGAAGAAACCAGAGGAGAGCACCAAGGGTCTCGTCTTTCGAGACTGGCGGTTCCTAAAGTTTTAAGGGACTGTCCACTGTATGGCGACACCCAGGTGCAAACCTGAGGCAGTTTATGCAGGTGGGCACCTGGAACATCCTTTCCCTGAGCAATAATGACCATCTTCCACTGCTGTCCATGGAGCTTAGAAAACACAACATTGCAGTGGCTGCACAAAGACCTCAAAGAGGAATATCTCAGGGGGTGGTTACAACTACTTTTGGTCTGGTTGCCCCAATGGTCGGCGCACAGAGGGAGTTGCAGTCGCTGTGGCTGACCACCTCCTTCCAATGGTGTGGGATGTCACCCTTGTCAACGAGCCTATTATTAGGCTCAGACTCAAGCAATTCAGCCTTTGCTCCAACTGCGGAGAGTGATGTCTCATTGAGGGAGACCTTATTTTGTTTTTATTTTACTTAGTGATTGACAGCTGTCCCAGAGGTGACACTCTTTTGGTGATTTCAATGCAACCACTGGTACAGACTGTATTGGTCCTCATGGATCCGGTATCCATGGTAAAAATGACTCATGCTCCATGACTTTGCATAATAGGCCATAACCCCAAGCTCAAAAGATCGCAGAGTGTGATGATCATCATCATGGGTTTTTCTAAACCGGGGAACAAGGGCGCGGCGCCCTCATGTAATCGGTGAGTGCCCCCTTGCGAGCTGACTTGTACAGCGAGATTTCTCGAGACGGAATAACCTTTCAGCCATCGGCGCGGGAGCTTTGTCAGAAGAAGTTCGCGGGTTGTTTTTCTTGATACTTGGGCATTTAAAGATGTCATCCTGCGGTACAAAACGGAAGAAAGCCAAAGACTGTCCGCGGCAGAAGAAGATGACTTCTTTTTTCTGTCACAAAGCGGATAAAGATGTTTCCGATGGCGAGATCGCAACGATCGAGGGATCGGTCCACCGTTCTGGGGCTTCTTTGATGGACGCGGCGAGCGCAATGAGGACGGTTCTTAAGAATTTTACTAAGCCCATATCTCACTGGGCCTGCGAGTGAAACTAACGGCCATTAATCTCAATTGAGTCTGAAATTATTCTAAGCAGTCAGAATCAGTGTCCCCGTTCTGTTGTTGCTTCAAGTGGATGCAGCAGAGAGAGAGAAAAAAAACCGTACGCGCGCGCACAGCGAGGAACGCCACCACACACTTAATTTGTCCTTCGTCACAAGTTCATTTTCAGGCCCATTTCCATCGAAATCTGGTCAAAAATCAACATATTTCAGTGATGTTCTTGAGGCTGCAGAGGTGGGGTTTTTTTTTTTGATTGATTGTGCAGTGCGATGCAGACGTGATAAAAAAGCTTTCTCACGGTGAAAGCTTTAAAAAGACTTTATTTCACTCTCCTTTCCTTCAAATATGCACCAGTTGTGTTTCTGACAGACGGCCGATGTGCTGTAAACTTCTTACTGTAGTGTTTTCCACATAAATA
>OMMV01203541.1:0-10888 GCA_900302635.1 Chatrabus melanurus
CGGCCACCGGAACAATTCTCCGCTCCCCGTCTGTTGCCCGGCCGTCCGCCGGGCAAACTGTTCACTCCCTGTCGCCCCCCCGACCGACTGTCCACTCCCTGTTGGACGTACAGCTTCCCCACTGACTGCATGTTTGCCCCTTGCCAGCTGTATGGCCGCCCGACTGACCTTGTTCTGCCCCTTTTTTGTTTACCACCACTTTTCCCGTTTTGTTACGCTGTCCGAGGGTTTTGTCCCTTTCCTGGGACTTTTCACATTAACCATAACAAGATGCGGCTACATCAATACAAGCACCCCTGAATCAATTTAACTGTACTATGAACCGGCCGATGGCTAGATTTTAACATTATAAATTGGTTAAGTTAAGCTAGTTTCGCTGCTGTTTCCGCATCTTCAAACTCTCGTAAAAGTTCAAAGATCAGCGTGAGGCTGTCACATGAATGGTCACAGGAATGTTAACTTTGAGCTACAAATAAAATAAATGTGTCTGATAATGGTAGGCGGTATAACGGATAAATGTACTCGTTTAAAATTTACGTTCAGTTCACAATTTGTAAATACCGTCATACCGGTTCAGAACAGGAAAGTTATGCTATGCTAACAGGATAAAAACAGCTGGCTTCTTCTTCTGGACTTCTCACCTGCAAACAGGGGACGTCCCCTGGACGTTTACAGGACATTCATAATGTCCCCGATTGGTCCCCACCACAACGTTCTCTGCTGGACGTTATTGACGTCCGTAGCAAGTTCCGGTTTGGTCCTTGTGTGACGTTCTGAATGAGACGTGAATCGGACCCTCCGGGAATGTTCCCATTTGGTCCTCTGGATAACGTTCTCATTAGGTACTTCAAAGACATCTTTAGAACGTCCCATTTTGGTCATGCATAACGTTATAATGCAGACGTTGACGGGACTTTCGTGGGACGTTTACTTTTTAAAATTTGTAACGATGTAAGATGGCATCATGCACTCATTGGGACGTATTAATCAGTACATCGACCACAGACCAAACCTGCCGTATAGCCTGATAGAAATCAGAGAAAATGTCCTTATTCTCCCCTGCACGTCTTTCAGTGTCATTGTTTTGAAGAGTTTTAATTACAGGATACATCCATATGGTGTGGTGGCTACCGTTAACGTCCACCAATCTTGCGACCCCAGTTCGATTCTCGCTCCATACTTACAATGTCACTTTGAGTAGAAGAGTCTGTTGTTCTAATTTAAAGTAGTAAAGGGAACTCAAAATTAGAGGGTGCGTCCAATCATACCTCCAGCAGGAATCGAACATTTATCACCGACTTCATGGGCAGCGATGCTAACCACTGCACTACCTTCAATGATAATGGTGGTAGGCTACACCCAATGTCTGTGGGATGTTCTTGCAGTGCCCTACAGTAATGTCCCCCTGACATGTAGAAAAGGTTCCCCCAACATCCCGGTATCTTCTGAGAACGTCCCGCAATAACGTCCCTGTGCCATCTAAAAAAAAGTTCCCCTTAAATTACACCAACGTCCCCAGTATATTCTTAGAACGTCCTGGAATAACGTCTACAAAACGCTCCCCCAAGGTCTCCGGTACGTTCTTCAGATGTCTTGCAATAACATTCCCGTGACGTCTAATAAACGTTCCCCTTACATTACCCCAACGTCCCAGGTACGTTCTTAGAACGTCCCGCAATAACGTTCCCGTGATGTCAAGAAAACATTCCCCCAAAGTCCTCGCAAAGTTCTTAGGACATCCCAAATAACGTCCCCGGGATGGAAAGGGTACCCTACACATTGACGTCTCAGGAACATTTGGAGAGGACCTTTAGGGAACGTCAAGGGGACGTTATTTTGTTTGCTGGGTCCCCAGTGGTGAACAAAAGGCGAGCAGAGGCAGTGCCAATCGCTGCAGCACAGTAGTAAAAACCTGAAGAAGGTCCCTGTTGTTCATGAAATATATATTTGAAGCAATGCCACTTTTGGTTTATTCTAATTTATCATGGAAAATGAATGTCTACATTAAACAAAGAATTCTATCTGATTGCATCGTATCGCTTCAAATTGAATTGTTCCGTAATAAAAAGTATTGTCTCTGAATCGTATGGTAGCCCATACATGTATCGTATCATTTTAAAGGGAGAGATGCACACCCAAAGACAAAATCCATCTAAGATATGCTGCGAGCGCACACGCCATCAGTGGTTTCGTAGGTGTGTGACTGCTGGTGTTTATTGCCTTTATCCAATGGAGGAGTGTCCCAAAGATTCCCGTAGAAAACCAAACACAGTCGTGTTGTGAGGTATAAACATGAGAAGTACAATGGCATCATTCGTGTAGTCGAGTTCTGTGTTCATGATGTGGAGAAAATAAAGAATTTGAACATTTTAAACTACAAATTTTTCCGATTCAGACAAAGTAATGGAGTATCTCCGTTATCCAAACAACTTTTCTACTTGTCCTGGACAATCGGACAAGCATTGAACCCTGCTTGGAATCAAAAACCAAACCATTCTAAGTGTTGTAGCTGTGTGGAGGTGGAGAGTTGTTTAGATTTAGGACTTTGTATTTTACTGATGCTATGGAATAAAGGAGTGTGCACATTATATTGGCTTTACAAATCAATGAGGTAAAAATGATAATTGTTTCCACATTTCATTTGTATTAAACAGGTTTGTGTCAGCCAGGAGGCTATTGCACCTAATTTTAAACTGTCCCTTCAATGTTTGACATTTCTTATTGCTACTGAGTCTCGTGTACGTCTTACTGAAGTTGCAAAAAGTCTGTTGTGTTCTATGCACAGTTTCTCCCATCACAGCCACAGAAGCCTATAACTCCTTTAGAGGTGTCATGGGTGTCTTGGTGGCATCCCTGACTACCGGTAGTCTCTTTCATGCATGGTTTTTGAGAACTGCCTCCTCCAGACAGATTTACCATACAGTACCATACTGTTTGTATTTCTTAATGGTTGATGTAAATGAAGTTCAAGACATATTCAGTGACTTGGAAATGTTCATGTATGCATCGCCTCACTCGTCTAAAAGGAAACTGGCAGTAAAAGTGATGATTTATAAGATAAGATCAGACTTTATTAATCTCACAATGGGGAAATTCAGTATTGCAACAGCTCCACATACAGGACAGATGAAAGTGTAAGAAGTAGAGTAAAAATAAATATAGAGTAAACAAATGACAAAATAAACAAGCAAACCCAAGTATGTGTATATATATATATATATATATATATATACACATTAGTTACATGAGATAAGGTGCAGACGGTTGTTGTACATAAATAAAATAAAATGTGCAGTGAACAACAATTCTGATATTTAGTTTGTCTAATTAATTGTGGCTTCTGAAAATGGTCAACACTACAAGCACATCCTCATTGTTTCATATAATTTTCATCCATTGTGATAGAAGCAAAATTACAAAGAAGAAAAGGCAATGTCCAAATACTTATGGACCTAACTGTAAAAATACAGCATTCCGAAAAAGTGATCACACGAACAGCAGACTTCAGCTCGAAAAATGCACGTTGCCCTTTAAAGTCCAGTTTGATGAGCTCTCAGTGTTTCAGCATAAAATTTAACAAGAAACCATTTTTGACATTTGGTTTCTACCTCCGGTAATGTGCATGACTGATCTGCTTCTAAATTATTCAAAATTATTACCCACTCTGTCTTTATGTTTGTCTTCTCAACAGACTGAACGAGGCCTACATCATGCAAAGTGAAGCAGCTGCAACGCAGCACAGTGTGTCACTGCTGCCTCAAACAAGTAGGTCGACGGTTTGAATCTGATTTGGGATCTTTCTGTGGACATTTTGTATGTTTGCACTTTCGTTTGCATGCGCTCTCTCCAGATAAACACAGTCCAAAAAAAAAAATGCACGTAATGTTAACGGTTGACTTGAAATTAGCCATAGGTGTGTGTGTGTGTGTGTGTGGTTTGTCTGTGTGTGTTATGGTGTGTTCACATTATAGTGTTCTTGCACTGTGCATGCTGTGTCGGTCCACACCAAGTGGCAACCTCTGGTGCTGAAAAATGGAGCCAATGCGGAAGTGCCAAAACGTGCAGTTCCTTGAATGGCCACTTGAGGCTGGCTCCTACAGCGAGTCAATCCCCATAGAAGCCCATGTTAAAATGTTTAACTTTACTGTAGAAAAAACATGTTTACAGCCTGGTACAAGAAACGGTTTTGGTCTCTATAGCTAGTTTTCCTATTCATGACAACTCTATGCGGGGTGAATTTTTATGTAACTCATCCATTTAAGCTATTTTAAGCCATAAAGTTATGAATAATTAGGGGCGTAGTCACTTTGAGTGACAGCTGCTGTGCCGGTTGCAGATGACCACCCGCTAACAGAGGCCGCTAGCTTCTGTGGACTCTGCCATGTTTGTCCATTCTGAGCATTTTATTTCAAATTAACTAATTTGTTGCTGCAATTCTGGAAATTCTGACACATCTGTTACTGCAGAGACGAAGGTTTTATGGCACTTACTGGATTTCTGGGGTTGCAGGGTAGAACTATTTATATCAGACATTGTTACACTGACGTGGTGCATTTGACTATTAATGGGACATATTAAAGCAGACGCTAACTGCTGATGTTGCTAACTGCGGCTAACACTAATGGCTACCGTTATGGTTAATGGATAAGTTGACATTAGCATCAGCTGCAGTTAGCTTCATTCACGGATAGTGTCATCTACAGTTAGCATTTTCTTTCATACAACACAGCATCAGAGTGGATGATGAATGAACTGTTATTCAAAGACTGGACATGTGGACTTTCTGTGCATGTTTTATAATTCTTGTTGGACTTTGTGTTTTGTATTTCTGTATCATTGATAGTATGGCCATAGCAGATGGTCCCCCCTCTGAGTCTGGTCTGCTTGAGGTTTCTTCCTATACTTATAAAACATCCAGGGAGTTTTTCCTTACCACTGTTGCTATTGTGCTTGCTCAGGGGGTGGGTAAGGCTAGACCTTACCCTTGTGAAGCGCCTTGGGGCGACTATGTTGTGATTTGGCGCTATATAAATAAATTGAATTGAATTGAACTTTTTCATATAGGAAGCAAAGATGTATGAATGGATGGAGGGATGGATAGAGCATGATGGACACATGGATGGATGGATGGACAGATGGGTGGATGGATGGATGGATGGATGGATGGACAGATTAATAAATGGATGAACAGATGGATGGATGATAGATGAATACATGGATGGATGATAGATGGATAGATGGATGGATTATTGTATGAATGAATGGATGGATGGATTAATTGAAGGACAGATGTTAGATGATAAATGGACAGATGGATGAACAGGTGACTGATTAGATGCATGGATGGATGGATGGGTGGATGGATAAATGATGGCTGCATGGGCAGACAGAAAGATGGATCGTTGAATGGGTGGATGGTTGGTTGGATGGATAGATTGATGTTTAGATGAATGAATGTGTGGATGGTTTGATGGATGAACAAATTGATTGACAGATGGTTGGATTCATGGATTAATTGATGGGCAGATATTAGACAGATGAATGGATGGCTGGATGACCGGGTGGTTGGTTGGATGGATGGATAAATGATGGATGCATGGGACAGACGGCTGGATAGCTGAATGGATGGATGGATGGATGGATGACTGAACAGATGGCTGGTTGGCTGGCTGGATGGATAAATGATGGATGCATGGATGGACAGATGGCTGGGTGGATGAATGGGTGAATGGTTTGGTGAATGAATGGATGGACAGATGGCTGAATGGGTGGATGAATGATACATAGATAGTTAGATAGATGATGGATGGACAGATGGGTGGATGGATGGTTGGATGGATGGACAGACAGACAGGTGGATGTAATACAGTGGGGGTTTTTTTTTTCATCTGCCTGCCTCCTGAACTTGATGGCCCTCTTCTTGTGTTACTCTAAGATCAAAACAGACTTAACTGATGCCAACGAGCTTTTAATGTGTCAAGGAGCAATAAATTTTGGGACAAAACAGAATCTCATCTCGACTCTCACACTCCCACTCAGGAGTATGTGATTCATTTGTAAAGCGAAACTCCACCAAACCATTAAACGGCTTTTAACTTTGCTCAAGGGAAATGTAATCACTTGATTTTATGCGTTGCCGTGACTATTTGTGTAAAACAGGAAAATAAGTCTGGGATTCAGGTGAATCCATGTGGATCCGAGCCGACTGCGTTAATCAGTTTTATGTAAAAGGAAGATCATTTTGTCCTGAGATTGAATGACAAACATTTATTGAAGCTTTTCACTGGAAATTGAAGATGTTCAGTGGGCAGATGCGGCTTTATTGCTGAAGAACTGAGTTCATTGCAGCTGCTTAGATTTTGAGCGTGCACTCCAGAACGACCTGGAAAAAAAAAAAAAAGACCTGCACACACAAAATCAACATGAAAGAACAAGCTTTCCATTTTTGTGCAGATGTCACATTACTGTGTATTCTTGCAAATTAACCGACACCAGTGTCCGATGGCCAAATAAGAGGTGCAGATAAACGAAACCTTTTCCTGAATTCAAATTGAATAATGGTTGTGTGCTGTAGGGTTGCTAGCTCTTGTTTTCCTGGAATGTTTTAATTGCTTTTCGGAAAAAGAGCATTACTCCCACATCACAACGTGTACCCGGAGAGAATGTGAAGCACGGCGCTCTGCAGTAAATAACCTCCTCACCCTGTTACAGGAAACCAGCAGCAAACAATCCAAGAGACGGTCTCTCTCTCTTTCTCGCTGTCACACACCTACACCTTTTCGCTTTCACTCCCTTTTGTTTCCCTCAGGCTCTGTTATCTTCTTGCAGTGCTTCTGCAGGTATCCTAACCGTGCTGTGGCGGCGGTCAGCCTGCAGTATGTTCTTCATAAGTGAACATAATGTGACATGCAGCTCCAAACTGCTGTGGTTCTGCAGAGATCAAATGGTTAAATCCCACGCAAATATCTCAAAAGCACAACAAAGGTCTCGAAATGTCTCAGCAGCCAGGGCTAAACTGATCGGATCCTTTTTCCGAAATCAAACACTGCGTTGGTTCAGGCAGAGCACTGAAGTCGTAGCCTTTTGACAGATCCTCCGTATTTGTGTTTTACAGACATCATCATCAAGGACATCTGAGGTATTATGCCTCCGACGGTTGCCTGCCATGATGCTAGCCGGTTTTTGTCCTCCAGACATCACGATCACTTGCCATTGCGATTATATTGCTGAAGTCATTGTTTGGGGCTAAGCCTATCTTGGCTAGGTCACACTTTGTTTCTTCCAGCCATGTTGTTTTAGGTCTGCCACATCTTTTCTTGGTGTGTGTCAGTGCCTCTGTCAGTGCTTGCCGTGCTGGGGTGTCTTCCGGCAAACGGTAGATGTGTCCAAAGAGGCGGAGTCTTCTTTGTTTAATCGTTTGGCTCCACGGGACTACTTCTGTTAGCTCGTACACATCTTCATTGCTGATTTTCTTTGGGTAGACGATCCCTATCGCTTATCGAAGTTGACGACGTTGGAAACTGTCAGTGCTTCTAGATGGAGTTTGTGTCATGGTCCAGAGGGCACTATTGTACAGGAAGATGGACTCCTGGAAGTGTTTGAAATGACAAAGTTTGAGCTCCAGAGACAGATGTTTCGAATTTGTTGTTGTTCATGTTAATAACGACTAGGGCTCACCTCCGTGTGATGTCGGTCTCGGTGTCTATATGACTTCCTAGTAATTTCATCATTTACAACTACATCAACTGCAAACATCAGCTGCATTAATTACTTTATTTACCTTCTCACCTGGACTTTACAGATGATGCTGTGATCTTTGTGGAATCGATGGATGTCTTTGTTGCAGCACTTGTCAAGCTGAGTGAGACGTTGGAGTGTTTGGGTTTACTTTTGTCCTGGATCAAGACTAAGATCCAGGCTTTCAATGACTTCCTGGACTCGGCCATCAGAAATTTATCTGTGTGTCGTGAAAGTGTTGAACTTTTAGAGACATTCAGTTATCTTGGGATTCATGTTTCTGTGTCTTCTGCTTTGGAGATTGGAAGACATCTGGGAAGAGCTTATGGAGTCATGAAATCGCTAAACAGAGGTGTTTGGCGACTTGTACCTCCAGTCTTATTGTATGTTTGAGAGACCTGGACGCTAACCAGTAAGCTACGTTGACAACTGGATGACTTTCGTACTGGGTCTCTCTGGAGAAACCTTCAATACCGCCTGAATGTCTGTGTGTGAAATGAGCAGTTAGTTAGGGAGACTTGGATGAGGCGTGCTACTTGTGCTGTGAGAGAACATCAGCTATGATGTTTTGTCCATGTGCACTTCCCTGAGCATGACCCAGCATGCACATACTTCAGTGTTGAGGATCCTAGCAACAGGAAAAACTCAAGGACACACTCACTTATTCCCTGGTTGCGGCAGATAGATGGGGATGGACTGGTGGTCTACCTGGGTTTGCCAATCAGGACCTGGGACAGTTCTGTAGGGTGGTGATGTGGTGACGTGTGACACCAGCACATGCTTCCAGACCTCCTCACTCATATATCATCGGTTATCAAGTTCGGTTACAGTTAGAGCTGCAGGGTCAGCTGATTCAGCATCCCGTTATATTTACCCACAACTACTGTCAGGTCCATAAGTATTTTGACAGTGACACAGTTTTTGTAATTTTGCCTGTGTACATCACAACAATGTAGTTGAAATGACAGGATACAGATCAAATCTAGGCTGGTAGAGCAGGTAGCTCAGTGGATAAGGAGCTGGCCTGCCAATATGTAGATTTGGGTTCGAATCCTACTCGTGCTACCTGTCTGTGTCCCTGAACAAGACACTTAATCTACATTGTCTCAGTCCACCCAGCTGTAAAAATGGTTACCGGCCTTGGCTGGGGAAGTAAACGTGAGGCATCATTGTAAAGTGCTTTGAGCATCTGTTAGATGGGCAAGCGCTATAGAAATGCAGTCCATTTATTTAGGCTCAAGTCACCCATCTGCCTTCTGGCAAACTGTAGCTGACATGTCACATCATCTTTTTAAGAAAATCCTTCTCTGTTCCACTCCACCATGAAACTGTACAACTGGTGAGGCAACAGACAAAAGTCTAATGAACCAGCAACTGGTGACCCCAATGCAGAGATGACGACAAGGGTCAGTCCAAAGTTCTTTACTCAGAGTTGTTTAAACAAGCCAAGGTCAAAATGCACAGGAGGTCCGTCGCCAAGGTGAAGGTGTCCGTGAGGGATTAGGCAGCAGAATAATCAATAATCAGGTGGCAGAGTTCAATACACAAAAGACAGTCAAACCAGGCAATCAAATCCACGAGGAGGCAGGCGAAGATGACGAGAAAACACTGGAATGAATCACTGGTCGGCAACCGGAGCTCACTAAGAAAGTGAACGCAAGTAGGCTTAGCAAAACAATGTAAGACGTACTGACCCAGAGGGAGATGACAGAGGGGTTTATAAGCACGACAAACAATCGGGGAAAATGACAAACTGGTGTGCGTGAAACCGGAAGTAAAGAAATGAAAACAGATGAGGGAAGGAACTATCAAAATAAAAGAAGACGTGGGAACGCAAAGCAGACGGTGACAAAAATCTGCAATATGCAGTTTCTCCAATCACAGCTATAGAAGCCTAGAACTCCCTCAGAGTTTCAATGGTATTTTGGTGGCTTCCCACACTGATCTCCTTGCACGGTCACTCAGTTTTTGAGCACTTCCTACTCCAGACAGATTTACCATACTGTAACATACTGTTTGTATTTCTTAATGATTGACATAAATGAAGTCCAAGACATATTCAGTGACTTGAAAATGTTCATGTTTCCATCCCCTGCCTTTGGCTAAAGAAAACTGACTGCAAAAGTGATGATTTGTATTAACAATAATCCTTAGGTTTAGTTTGTCCAATTACTTATGGGCTCTGAAAATGGAGGGACTGTGTATAAAAATGTCTGTAATTCCTAAATGGTTAATGTGATATTTTTGTTAGACTGTTAACAATTCAAGAGGTTTAACAGTTGAAAGTTAACAGTCTACAGAACAAACGCATCTAGATTGGTTCGTTTCAGAGGCAAAATTGCGAAAACGCTCTCTGTCCAAGTACTAATGGACCTGACCGTGTTTTATTTAATGTGCGGTTACACACATAATGTTGCTGAATGGTACAAGAATCGTTCACTTTGGGTGAAAAGTACCAAACTTAGTACACATACAGAGTTTTACCCACTGAATAAATCTGGTCTCGGGACCAATTGATTTTTTTCCATTTTTTCCAATATGGCTGCCATTTTCCAAATAGCCGCCATTGTAGGTGAAAACTAGTAATACAAACACATACATGTTTGGACAACCTTGCCTGAAGCATCAAAATCATGTCAAGAACCTTTGAAGTGTGGATGTAATGTGGACAGAGGATGCCTTGGTCAATGTAGTGCAGCGGATAACTGCAACAATCGTTCAGATGGTGATACAAGCATGAAATATGGCACAGATATTCTCCAGGACCTGCTCTCTTCAAAAAGGGTGTTGGCCACATGAAAATCCAAGATGGCCACCATATTTTCCAAGATGGCATCCGGACAAATGTAGAATCCTTCAATCATATTGAAACATATACCATATTATTCGCCTGATCATAACGATTCTAAAAAGGTATAGTTTGGACTATCTGTGACTGAATGTTATGGAGTTATGGGGCAAAAACAGCAAAAATGGTGACAAAGGTCAATTTCAGTTTGTACAGGGGTCAAAAGTTAAAGTTGCTTCAATTTTTGTAAAAAATGATGCAAATTATTGGTTGAGCTAATAGTGTTTTAAAAAGGAATAGTTTACACCATCTGTTATGCTTAGTTATCACGTTACGGGGAAACATATGTCATATGTCAATGTA
>OMMV01203567.1:0-12005 GCA_900302635.1 Chatrabus melanurus
GAGGCCAATTGCTGCCGCTCCCATTGCGCCGGCCATACTCGGCTTCTGACAAGACCGGGAATCGAACCCCCCGGTCCTCGGGGGCAGCTGTGCCAAGCCAAAGCTTGACGCTTAGACCGCTGCGCCACCGCGGCGCCACGTCCTGGCGGTGTCTTTGTGGCAACATGTTGTACTGGCATTAAAATGTATTTGTGACTTTTCATATAGATGTTGTGACCTGATGTTTTGTCAAGTCTAGGTGAGGTCGTGGCAGCGTCATGTGACATGTCTGCAATGTAGTAACAGTGTCGAGGCAGTGTCTCTGCGGTGTGTTTGTGGTAACGTCGTACTGACATCATAATGTATTTGTGACCTTTCATATAGATGTTGTGACCTGATGTTTTGTCAAGTCTAGGTGAGGTCGTGGCAGCGTCTTGTGACACTGCTGCGATGTAGTAATGGTGTTGCAACAGTATCTTAGTGGTAACGTACTGATATCGTAATGTATTTGTGACCTTTCATATTGATGTTGTGACCTGATTTTTTAAAATTTTTATCAGGTCTAGGTGAGGTTGTGGTGGTGTCTTGTGACACTGCTGCAATGTAGTAATGATCTTATGCCAGTTTTACAATAGTGCCTTAGTTGTAACATGTCATACTGGCATCGTTATGTATCTTTGTGACGTTTCATACTGATGTTGTTACCAGATGTTTTGTTAGGTCTAGGTGAGGTTATACCAGTGTCTTATGACATGGCTGCAATGTAGGAAAGTTGTGTCGGTGCCTTAGTGGTGGGCGGGGCACTGTTCGAGCCAGATGGTCAAGGACCATCACAAACTACAGTTCATGGCGGTTTGGCTTATAGATCTTGATAGTTTGGTGAGTGTTGCATGTGAGGAGGGAGGTTAAAGCGGGGCTTCCACTTTCACAGACACACGCACAAAGCCCTTCATGAAAAAAATTGGTTATGAATGAAAGGGTGGGGATGGGGGGGAGGGGTTGCTGTTAAACATGCCATGCACAATGACACTTCACAAAATGTCTGAGTCAATTCAAACACATCTAAATCCTTCCTCCTGGGTTCCCCACTGATGCTCCATTATCCGTGCTCCACAGAAAATCCCCCTAAATGGAGAACCTCAGAATGGCATCAGGGACATGAAACAAAACTCCCTATTTATCCACACATCTGACTGGAGCCCCATTAAAACCACTCAGGGAAATGATTTGCATGATGTGTTGAGTCTGCTACTGTAAACAGAATCTTCTTTTTTTTTAAATGTTTAACAGTTAGTCCAATTTTACGCCGAGGGCTCCGCTTCCTCCCCCTCTCTCTGACCTCCTTGTAAAAAGCTTGTTTTTGCCTTCTTCATCGCTCACATTTCTCAGCTATAAAGTGATGCTAACTGCCCCAGTGAGTCGATCCTTAAGCAATCTAAGCAAAATTGGACTCGTCTCTGAAGTACCATCAAGAGGCCGCTGAGCATATGCATTCCTGAGCATGCTCCAGTGAAAGGCCGCCGGCCTCCGTGCATGTGTCTGCACAGCACTGCAAAGACAAGATCAATGCCCCGCTTTGGCCAGTTCAGCTACGGAGCACAGCCCTTTACAGTTTCATTTAGAACACAAATTGGCTCCGTGCGCATCTGTAAACATGTTTTTCCCTCTGCATGGGTACTGGCTTTGGCACTTAATGCCATGCACAAGAGCCCATGAGTCACTGTTGTGGCTTTCTTATACTTCTTAACAGAATACCGCAACTGCTGTGCATCATATGAAGATATTTGGCCCTTGAGCAATGAAACATTTACAAGAAAAAAGTAATTCTCCATGGCTTCATGGTGACATATACTTTTATCACAGAAGACAAGCAAATTGAACATAAAACGGCGGCTGTCACATATCACTGTAAGAACAAGCGTTAACAATTTGGTCAATTTTGCCGTGTACTTAAGGCCTGCCAGCAGCCACTTTAGACCAGAAACTTGATTCCAATACTTGATCTGACCAAGCAATGAGTGTAATATGACAATTATGCTCTTGCAGGAGCCCGCTTGCCAAAAGCCCTCAGAGTTAATGACAGGAGATGGTGCTTAATCGTACCCTCATGCAGGGATCAGGGTGCGGCTCTGGGGAGCTGAAGCCTCACCGTAACTTGCCAGTGCAATTACCTTTAGCAATTACAGACAGCATTGTTGGAGACGCTTCAGCAGAAAGCTCATAACAAAGAGACGTGTGACTGACAGTACAGAGCGATGCACTGGAGCAGTTAAGTGTATCTAGGCCAAGTGCAGGATGGCAGATTCGCTGAAATTTTGTTCTTCTCAGACTGTGATCATAAAGGACCATGCCTTTTTTTGCTGTTTGTTTTTCATCTGTTTCTTTCTTTAACTCAGTACATACATTTTTTTACACAGACATAACTCACCATTTTCCAAAACATACAACAGGAATGAGAAATTAAATTCCACCCCCTTTGAGTTGAGTTTGCCATTGAGGTCAGTTAATTCTGGAGCACTATTAAAATTCATTCATTACACATTCATTACAATACATGTATTGTTTTTATGCTATTTGGAACAAAGTTGGTGAAATGATTGAGGGTTAGCCAAGGACAACCTGATTTGATTTTAAGAAAAATCAATTAAAAGTTAAAGTCACAGGCCAAGGTCAAATATTTGGAAAAATGCTTATTTAGGGGTATATTTAGAATGGGTACATTGAGAAATGGGTAAAAGATACACTTATGTCACTGTTAAACAATAATATGAAGTCATATCACCGTTCTATTGGTCACATGACCTTTGACCTTGGGTGACCATTATAGGTCAAAGTCATGTCTCTTTAACTCATTGATTTCCAAAGTGTGGGCCGCAAAGGTACTGCAGGCGGGCCGCGCACCACTTGTGGACTATGAAGGTATTGCAGGTGGGCCACAAGAGGTTATTAAAAATAAATTTAAAAAAATTTTGTTTCAATTTTGTAATACACTTTAAAATTACCAAAAAATTGATTATTTTTTAAAAATGTAATCAGAAGTAATAAAACAAAGACACAGGATTTAATTTATCTTAGTCTTCATTTATCTGACCTACTTTACACTGTAAAACGTCAAAAGTTGAGCTGAATTAAAAACTTAACGCAACCAGCTGCGAAAGGCTTTTAAGTTTTCTCAACTTCAGGCCTGATATTTGTGCTGACTTGTTTTCCTAAGTTAGCCTTTGAGTTCACACAGAAGAGTACTTTAAGTTGACTCAACTTTGCATTGCAACTAGCAACTCAGATTTGGTTCAGATTGAAATTATCTTTTGAAAGAACTAATAACCTAACTCAAAAAAGCAACTCAGGGTTGTCACAGCATATCTGATATGGATCTACATGTTGATTTGGCACAAATTTTGCAGCAGATGCCCTTGCTGACACAACGCCACATTACATGTAGAATGTGCAGCCTTGAATCGGAAACCTTTTACTTTGATAGCAATCGCACTTAACCGCTTGGCCACCACACTGCAACAAAACTACATCATTTTACAACCTATTTTTTAGCATTTAAGAATGACAGACACAAATAGCTTAACTCAATCCAAGTGTTATTGACTTTCTCAGGAGTCTCTCCCAACATTAAAGAAATCTTGAACCATTCTAGAATGGTTATTCTCTGGCATATAGCCCAGTTTCTATAGTCTTGAAATTGCAGCATGTTGGGATTGTCCATTTGCTAACTTCCGGTGAAGTAGGCTATCGAGCAAAATGCTTCGCTCACCCCCAAAAAGTACTTAGCATTGTGGTTTATTTTACATTGTTGTGTTTTGACAGCACAATCACTTTTTATGTCAAGGGTTTGTATTCAGGAATATTGGTGGTCCTGTTTGATACTTTGCGTTAACTGCAATTTCAAGACTATATATTTATATATATATATGGAAATACTTCATCTTGTGTCAATCAACATTTTGATTAAAGGCTTGGGTGATGATTTTTAGATTTTAAAGTGGGCCACGGCTTTCTTAAATTTGGGAATGGCTTAATTAACAGCACCATGTTTAATCCATATTCTATTGTGTGTTCACCAAGAATAACGTGGTTAAATTTTTGATAAAATTGATCAAATATAAAGGCCACACAGAAAAATAAATTATGGTATCAGTGAATCACAATGAATTAATTTGCATGAATCAGTTTCAAACTTGTAAGATGCAGGTGTTGCAGTCTTTCCTGTGCCAGAAACTGTCCTCCTCATCTTTTGGGAGATATGGATGGAGCACTGATCTGCCTGGGTGGTTGCCAGTTATGACCCAGGGCAGTTTGATTTATGTGAATGTGGCAACATGCAGCATGGTTTTCAACCTGATCGGGGCAGCAATACTGAAGTGAAATGAAAAGTGACATGAACTGAAAATGTGTCAGAGTCACTAATTTACATCACAGAAGTCCAATCATAGCTCCACGATGAAGTATTAAACATCCACAACCGTCTAAAACATGTGACGGCTCAGATATCTTGAACCTCAGTGGCAGTGGCATAAACTGATGCCAGTGACTGTCTTGAAGTTAGAAAAAAAACCCCAGAACATTTTAAATTCACTTTGTCCAGTTGTATATTTTGGAAAATTGTTTTGCTAACACAATAGCAGTAATTAAAAATGATTTTTGAATTAATCACAACAAATTACAATCAAAACAAGTGAGAAAAGTTTGTAAATATGCATTTATAAACAGACATATACATATAACAATCATACAGACAAGGCTTATTGGTCACTACAAACCATTATAATGCCATATGATGATATCATCATGACATCAAGTACAAATAAGCATATAGCACTCTGTTTGCAAATTCATATGCACTTGAGATCATCCTTCTAGCTCTCTTTGTTTCGAAGTTATTGCAGAAAATGTGATTTTTTAAAAATCATTTAATGTCACATGGCATCATTTGATGACAACATCATGACATCACATATAGATCCGCAGATAGTCATGCCAAGATGTTATCAGTAGCAGTTCCTGAGGTTCCTGGGATATTCGACCGGACACACAGACAGACAAACAGTGACTACAGTTGTTTCGCAAACCCTTCTGGGGGCTCGACTCACAATGACTGGTATGTTTCTTTAAAATCGGACTTATCCCAAAGTCAACATAGAAAACAAAATTTCATGACAATTTAATCAATTAAAAAAAAGGTGTAAATGACATTTTAAAAACAGTTCCAGATGCACAATTTGCTGCAGTTATCAATTTACTTAGTTCACCAATTGGCTACCCTAAAGTGTCCTACATGTTATCATTGTGTCTGGATGCTACATGTGGTTGTCCATATGGTGCCCAGCGAACCACATGTTTGGAGTTGCGGCCTGTCCACGGGATCAGCTGTCCTCCATGTCCAGCATCTGTTCGCCTGGCTTCGCCCCAGGCTTCACTACAGCGTGCATGTGATTTGTTTAGCGTGCACATAGTATGTGCATGCAGAGCACATAAGAAAAAAAAAACAAGATGACCTTGTGTCAATTGAATCTGCAGAGCCGTGTGTAGATGGTATTTTATAATTGTGCATTAAAGTAAAGTGGCAGGAAAAAGGTGCTCTCAAACACAGATTGTCCTGAATTCAGAAAACTCTCGATGCCCCACTTAATCCCATTGTGTGGCCATAACAGCTTTTACCCCAGTTAATTATTTCCAAATCTTAAACAAATACATAAGGTACAGCCTTCAATTTGATTTCAATGTGCAAGTCAGGCCTCTGGAGGCACAGCCCGCTGCTGTTCTGTATCCATTTTTACTCAGGGTAATCAAATGACTGATAATGCTGGCTGTGTGTTCTCAGAGAAGAGGGGAAATGCAGCATCTTAGAACGATAAGAAATCAGTTCCTGTTTTTTTTGATTGGATTACATCTGGGGATGTTAATCCTTCATTGTGCTCACTCTGGGAGTCCACACAGACCAGAAAGTAAATTCAGCCCAGAGAGAGAAAGTAGGAAAAAAGAAGAGGATTTAGAGATTTGAATCCCAACAGTATTTGAGGAAATCTGGCGGAGGGAGAGTGAATTAGTCAGTCGCTCTAATCCCTCAGTAATTGCTCATGAGGTGCCCGAGATTAAGGCACTTCTTATGGAAGTGGTAGTTGACCAGTAGACTGTAGATATTCCCACATGTGAATAAACCCCTCGCTGCAACGCTGCGTACGTCAACATTCATATGTGAGATCAACATGTCAACAATCTCTTAAGCAGTGTTGCAGTCGAGTCCACTCCAGCCAAGTCTGAGCCCCTCGCTTCCAAGTCCGATTTCTCATTATTCGAGTCTGAGTCCTTGGCATTGGAGTCTGAGTCTGAGTCTCAAATTTAAACATTAAAAGACAATAACGCAAAGAGAGAGACAGGCAAAAACAAAACAATAAAACGTAATTGATTCAGTAATTTCAGCTGTTGTTTACTGGAAAGAACAACTTCTCGGAACGAACTAATGACTACATGTTTACCAATAAAAATATTCACATTTGGACAAAGACCTCGAAAAGAAATATTGTGATTGTGAGGGAAAACAGACACAGCAAAAAGCTTAAACACTAAAAACGTACATGAATACCTAATTGTAGGGGGGAAAAAGCTAATTTTACAAACCCAAATCAGAAAAAGTTGGGACGGTATGGAAAATGAAAAAAAAAATGAGGTGATTCTTACATTTACTTTGACTTCTATTTCATTGCAGCCAGTATTAACTCAAGATATTTCATGTTTTGTGTGGTTAACTTCATTTCATTTGTTAATATACATCCATTCCTGCATTTTAGACCTGCAACATGTTCCAAAAAAAGTTGGGACGGGGGCAATTTAGTTTAAGTAATGAGGTTTCCAACATCCAGTTCATGCAAGCATTGAAGAGTGTAGAAGCCAGAACACAGAACATTTTTGTCTGCAAAATTTTTGTGTGCATGTGTATTTTTACAAAACGTAGAAAATGTGTTGCCTGCCCCGTCTTTGCATTTTATTGTCTTTTATTGTTTTCATTTGGGACTCAGATCATGAGATCTCGGATTCAGAAGCTAGGTGCTTGGACTTGGATGGAGTAGACTGCTGTTAATGGAAAAAAAGAAGAAGCAAAAAGTGGATGGTAGTTTTGTTCAGGTGGAACAACCAGCAGGGCATCCACTATTTGCTATATTCAGAACACTGAAGTCTGCTCCATCGGTTTCTGTCGGCTTAGTATTTTTGTGCCAGCACAGAGCACACGGTGCAAAAGGGACAAACATGTTGGACTTTAATTCAAAGAAGCAGCACAATGTGAGCTGTTGACTTAATGGCGGAGAGTGGATCTTAGATGTTGCACTAAAAATAAACCTCTGAAATACATTAGTTTCTTCTGCCAAATTTCTTCTGCCAAATCTTCTCCCAAATAAGTGTGCAACAATTACAGAACGGTTCAAAAATCACGTTCCCGGAGTTTGGTAGCAAACCTCAAATGCGGCACGGCATTCCACACCGTGATGCTAGTGGAGGCCAGCAAAACCGGGTGTAGGCAGCGCTCCATTAGAACAAGCGGGACCTTTGCCAACGTGGCAATGTACGGGAGAGGGGTTCGACACACCACTTTAATTCCAATTTAACAAATTGTTTAAGTGAAGTGTTTATTTTTCTGTTAAGTGGTCCATTTTTATTCTGAATACCCAATAAAAAAGGGACAGAAAAAGTTAAGTTGATGCTTATTCAAATTCCTCCACTGTAAAAAGTGGGCCAATTTAAGTATGAAATTCCGGGGCTGAAAAGAGATCCCACCTCGGCCCTGGAAGTTAAAATGCACTTGTAAGCTACACCAGTAGTTTAACGATGTACCCAGACTGACAACAGATGAATCCCCACATGTAACTATCTATCTGCCGCAACCAGGTGAAGTGTGGGTGTCCCCTTCACCTTCTTCAGCCACTGGGGTCCTCAACACTGAGGCACCTGCGTGCTGGATCATGCACCCATGGCCAAAATGTCGTAGCTGATGCTCCCTCACAATGCAAGTGATACTCCTCATCTTGTTCTCCCTACATGGCCATTTGTTTGATACAAAGTCATTCCAGCAGAATCCAAGGATCCTCTGAAGAGACCAAAGACATCTAGTCCAAGTCTCATAACCATACAGTAAGACAAGTCAAGTCAAGTCTGGGAGTATGCGCTGGTGCCATGATTCGCCGCATCCATGACACCATGGAACCGCCCTGGGTCCTGGATGGCAACCACCCAAGCAGACAACCAGTCCATCCCTACATCTCTAAAATAACCATCTACCTGATGGTCCCTTGGTCTTCTCCATCCACTGGGGTCCTCAACACTTGGGCACCTATGTGCTGGATTATGCACACAGAAATGCACCACATGGCCAAATGTCAAAGCTGACGCTCCCTCACAATGCAAGTGATACTTCTCATCTTAGTCTCCCCAAGTAACTGCTCATTTGACACAAAGTCATTCCAGCGGTACCCAAGGATCCTCCGAAGAGACCTAGTATCAAAGACATCCAGTCGTCACCTTAGGTCACTGGTTAGTGTCCAAGTCTCACAAAACTTACAGTAAGACAGGAAGCACCAGGACCCTGGAGACTTCATTCTCCTGCAAAGATATCGGCATCACCAAACACCTTTGTCCAGCGACCTCATGACTCAATAAGCTCTTCCTAGGCGTCTCTCGATCTCAAAGGCCAACAAACAAAAATGACTAAATAAATGATTGTGGGACTGAGTGCATTAATGTGTTAATGTCCAGAATTGAATGCCTTAATTTTCCCCAAAACATGTTCATTTATTGTAATGTGTTCATCTCCTCTACCCTGTTGGGCTGGAAAAGAAGGGGAGGGAAAATTAAGCCATTAACACATCAACATGGTGATTAACACATTAATTCTTAATTTTTTCTTGACATATTCTCAGAATGAACTCATACAGCAATAGAATGCAATTTCATGTGATGTGCCATTTCTGTTTTCCCTCAGTGCCTGTGGGTCATAAGAGAGTACAGCACTTCGTCTTACAGGGGATTACGGGAGTACAGACAAGATCCCTCTAGTTAAAGTCTGACAATTAATCTGTTAATTAACAACAACCACAACAAACAACAGATCTGTCTTGAAGAAGCAAAAGCTCCCACCAAACTGGTACTGTAGAGTAGAGGGTATTTGGACCCTTGTTGACTTTTGAATCCTTGCTGATATGACTCAGAAAAAGGAGGTAAAAGTTGGCACCCTCTAAACTCATGCAAGAGGGTATTCCAAATAATTTGGGTCTATGACAAATTAATGATAAGTAGTCATGTGACAAAAGCCATGGGGTCACACACTGGTGTCCTATTCTTACGAGTTGACCCAGATTTGACCCAGAAAAGCAGGTCAAGGCTAATGCCCTCTGAACTCACGTGTGAGGGTTGTAAGGTAAACTTATATTCCAAATATCTTGGGTCTGTGAAAACTTGGTGTTGAGTAGCAGCATGAGCATGCATGGGCACGCAGACGGCGCCCATTTCTATAGCTCCCACACCGCGGTAGTCAGAACTAAAAAGGAACCATAAATACATGCTTAAAAAAGGTTCTGTAAACGAGGTGCGTGTTAATCTGTGGCTAGAAGAAGATGCTTTGAAGCTGCCAGACATGCAGGAATTTGTGATTGACTGAAGCAGTCAATAAAAAAATAAACAAATATATAAATAAATAATAACACATTTCTTTTGGCTTCTCCTTTTTGCTTGGGGTCACCATGATGGATTTGGCATGGATCCGCATGTTGATTTGGAACCCTGGATACCCTTCCTGATGCAATTCCAGATATACAAAACGAATATATATAATCCCCCACATACACGTAACTAGTTGTGAACTTGCATATTTTCAACACATGCAACCAAATATTTTTTGGGTAATTTAAATTTTATTGAAAATCAAAATTGAAAATCAAAGACGTTTCAATTAATTTTTTTAATGGCCTCTCAGGGCACAACTGCTGTACCTTCAAGGCCCACCAGGGGGCCGTGGCCCACACTTTGGGAATCACTGATTTTGACAAGTATAAACTGTAAAGTGACTTGGTTTCGATAGGAGTCTTTGACTCTGTGGTGTCACTTGTCTTTGGGTGTGTGATGGATTAACCTCTGCAGGTTAAGACATGAAAGATTGTGAGCTTTCACTTGTAAAGACTTTAAAAAAAGTGTTTTTTCAAAATTATGTTATTTTAACATTGTTTTTTTGTTTGTTTGTTTGTTTGTTTGTTTGTTTGCGATGTCAGACAACACCAAGCAAGCTTGCATAACAAAAAAACAAGATTAATTTATAAGTACTCCAAGGTTGGAATAAATATCTGATGTCTCTTGAAATGCCATCTTCCTCTGCAAAGTGTTTCTTGTTTCTGCCAAAGAAACAAGCAACAAGACAAGTCTTTGCTGCAGCAGCCCTTCAATAAAAGTTTAGTTTTGCAAAGGCCAAAAAACTTGTTTACATTCTTTGAACTCTTGCTGCAAAATACAAATTCGCCTGAGGCAAAACGAGTCATCGAATCCTACCAGGTTGGGTTAGACACTTCTACACTTGGATTGCCTCAGAAGGAAACTTGTGCAAACTCACCCAATCGTACACGCTCTGCTTTTCATCACGTCATCATTACTTTACAAGACAAACATTTAATTCCAGTGCGACACGGACGTGAGCAAATTATCTCAGGTCTCGTTGTGTCAGACACTAAATGAGATGATATTGAATTAGATTATGCTGGAAAATGAGGTGTTCACACCAACTGAAAGTAATCAAGGTGGTGGAGTTGAAGGATAATGAAAGCCTCTGGAGCCAATCCAGGCCTGCAGAGGGCTTTTTGACGAATAACTGCTCTTTGTCAAGTGAGTAATGATGAAACCAACGGACAGTAAAATAAGAGTGCAGGGAAGTAGTGAGACACGAGAAAGAGGTTAACGACTTAACAGCATTTGGGGTGGAAAACTGTATTGACCAAATGTGTAAATACTGTATATAACAGACTGCAGAGTGTGACAAACACACATACAGACTGCAATGAATCCAATTCTGTCTATGGATTTTTGCCAAGGTTAGGTGATAAGGTTAGCTGGATTATCAAAAACACAACAGCAGATACACAAATAAATAATTTGTGTCAAATATTTCATTGGCTGCAGCGTTCATTCCATATTGTTTGGGCAGAAAAACTTCAGCAGTAATCACTCTGGAGGTATCTGGGTCGACAGCTAACAACAGTATTCTCAGGTGTTCCAACATAAATTATTTGAGATTCGGAAGGATAGACATAAATAAAAAGTACCTTCAGATTTATTACCTCCGCCAAGGAGGTTATGTTTTCGGTTGCGTTGGTTGGTTTGTTTGTTAGCAACTTTACGGAAAACGTTCTGGACGGATTTTCATGACTTTTTTTTGCTGAAAGCCCTGGATCGACGGAACAAATGATTACTTTTTGGGAGTGATCCGGATCATATTCTGGATTCAGGAATTTTTTTTAAATCCTGAAAATCCCTATCTCTCATCATTGGCGAGATTTAAATAATTCATATCTCCATCAATTCTTGAGCAATTAATATGCAATTTGGTGGAGACATGTAGAGTGGCAACCTCTATCACCATACCAGAATCCGGATTTGACATCACTTTCAATTTTAACATTGAAAACCCCATTTAACATCTTTAAAAGTTTTATAATTCTGAAATCCCATCAGATACAGTTCACTTTCACTGTGCCTGGAGAGGATCCCATGGGCAAACATTCACCTACATTTCATCTGGATCTCCTCATTCTTCTGGATCTGTTGATATGAAAAAAGGTTTTAGCAGGGGCCGTGCACATATTGAGTTCCTGTGAGATAACTAATAGTGCTAGAGACTTTTAGCAAACACCATTGTGTTCCTGAGACAATGCGAATTCACTAAAGTAAAAACAGATATGAACTATCTTTAATAGTTAGTAAACTAGATCCAGAAGAAAACCGGCATTATGGAAATATCGTTTTTCATGCATAACTTACAAAAA
>OMMV01203582.1:0-14425 GCA_900302635.1 Chatrabus melanurus
AACACCTCTGCAGCCCCTAGAATTCACTGAAATATGTTGATTTTTGACCAGATGTCGTTCGAAATGAGCCTGAAAATGAACTTATGACGCCGGACAAATTAAGTGTGTGGCGTTCTTCGCTGTGCGCGCGCACACGTTTCTTTTCTCTTTCTGCTCTCTGCTGCCTGTCCCATCGGACAACGATTTAGAACATCTGAGCTGTCCGATTACGTTTTCTACTTGTTCCGGACAATCGGACAAGCCTTAATATCGATCCCTGCGATATATATCGCCCACCTCTTCTACAGGCTAAAAATCCCTTCGAGACCGCTATGTCAGTCCGAGACCCATCGAGACAGAGAGACCCGAGACCAAGACAAGACCGAGACCACGTAAAAGTGACCGGTCTCGAGAACTACAAGTCTATTATTAGTATGGCCAAAGCAGATGGTCACCCCACTGAGTCTGGGCTGCTTGAGGTTTCTTCCTGTAATCATTATCACTACTGCCAGTGTGCTTGCTAGGGGTGTAATGGCAAAAAATTTGGTACGAATGAATACAGCGATTGCATGTGCAGAACTTTTTTCTGTGTGTCAAACTCAGTCTGCAAGTCTGCGTTTCCCCCGATTGACTTTAGCAACAGACCCCATGTTGTCATTTCAGCCCATGCGCACAGCGTTTGGAAGCACTACGGTTCCTCATTTAATAATTATGACAGTGGACAAAGACACGCGGATCAGACGAAAGCTATATATGCCGCATTGTTCATCTGCGGTCAGATATGGAGCTGGTTGTACATCGAATATCACCCGAAGTGAATGTCAGAAAAAAGGTGAGTTCTGCGCAAACCGAGCTTCCCGCGGCACTTAAGCAGCCTCCAGCTAACAGTTCAGACGGGGCCAAAGCAATAACAAACACCTTAGGTGGTTTTATGGCAGCGGATATGCGACCAAACTCTGCTGTTGAGAACACGGGTTTTAAACGCATGCTGAAAGTAATTGAGCCCCGTTACGAAGTTCTCCTCCTCTCGTTTAATTTGAAAACAAACAAGCAAACAAAAAGAAAACAAACAAGCAGTTTAATGTTTATTATTTTCAACTCTGCTGAAAAAGTACCGAACCATGATTTTTTTGTACCATTACACCACTAGTGCTTGCTCATGGGATGGGTAAGGTTTAAACCTTAAGTCGGCTGCTCACTACATGATGACACGATGCGCTCGCGCCTTATCAATGTAACGCAGTCCCGCATCAACATAATGCAGAGACATATTTCAGAAGAACCGCAGCACACAGCACACATTACGGTGTCCGCCTTGATCGGCGCATCGAAGGACGAGCACGAGCTGCGCAGGTTCTCTCTGGCGCAGCGCTCTGGTGAGAGAGAAATGTGTCTGTGCTGTGCTAAACTGCCACGTGTGGACAGAGACCTGAGACAGAAAATAACACCCTGTGTGATAGACGTTATTAATGGGTGTTTGTGTGGATAATAACAAAAATATAAATCATTTGATTGAGCACATTTTAGATTTTGTTTGCTCATCATGTGAGCCGCCACATCGCCTTTTCCAGTGACTTGGCTGCTTTTTTTGGTGTTTCAAAAACAGAAACATGCATCTCCACATCACACAAAGTCTTTAAGGTGCAGTCACACCTCGACGTTTGGGCCAACGTAGACGAACTTACTTGCAAACGTTGGTGTCCGCTAGCCGCCTCTAGCCGCCGCTAGCCACCGCTAGCCACCGCTAGCCGCCGCTAGCCGCCGCAGGGCTCTCCCGTCCTCCGTCGATGAACGTTGACCACGTCCAAAAATTTTCAACATGTTTAAAATTCCTTGCAGTTTGCCGACGTACCTCTGGCTACGTTGGAGACTGTTAGAGAAAGTTAATCTCTGAAACGACCACGTTAGCCTCCGTTAGCATCCGTTAGCCTCCGCTAGTCAAAGTTACTGGTGCGATCGTCTCCACTGGGCGCTGCTTCGCCCTGCCTGCTCAGAATCACTGGACAGTGGCGTGTCGACCCCCCCTCTCCCGCACGTTGCCACATTGGCAAAAGTCCCGCTTGTTCTAATGGAGCGCTGGCTAACGGCCGCCTCTGCTGGCACCATGTTGTGGCATGCCGTGCTGCGTTTGAGGTTCCCTACCAAACTCCGAAACGTGAGATTTGCTGATGTTTTGCCAATTTTCTCGACTTTGCCCTGCGTTCACCAAATGCTGGGGTAAACGTCATAGTGTGACTGGACATAGTTTGCTGGAGTGCAATAGTGTGTGGCCGTGCGCGCACCTTTGTGGCCCTCTACGTGTCTCTCTGCTTGTAATGACATCTATGTAACACCACGCAATGTGCTATGGTGTAATACGGAAAATACGGCAGCGGTTCCATCGCAGAACTTTTGAGCATTATTGAAATGCTGCGTTGCGGTCTGAAATGAATTGAGAATTATATTTTTTGTAACTCCTCAATTTTAATGCATTTTGCACTAATCCATCTACAAATGCATGTGATGCCTTAAGTAGTACAAGGCCATTCAGATGTGTAAAAAAAAAAAGAAAAAAAAAAAAGAACAAATCTTGTAAAATAAACACTTCTTCTCCTGGTTCATGGAGTGTTGACTCTTCTGCAAGCTGATACGTCTTCTTGGAAATCTGGGTTGTAGCGAGTTTTCCCAGCTAATGTCTGCTTTGATGCTGCACAGAGGGAGCGCGAGCATCCAGCTCTCACTGCTAGTTAGAGAACATGAGTGTTATGTGTGTGGCAGCTGAGTAAATAGAATCATGATCAGTGCTCGAGGTTGGTGATCCCTCCTGTGGGATTAGATAAAGGCTAATTGGGGCTAACAAGGACGAGACACTCATATGTTCTCTTTGTTTTCTCTTTCTTTCTCTCTTTCTCACTGCAGTCAATCTGTTAGATTCGAAAGCAAGCCAAGGGGAGTTAGGATGGATTTCCTACCCATCACATGGGGTGAGTACTTTCTGTCTCTATATTTATCCACGTCATATCTGAATACGGTCACCATTATAGGAACGGGATCTATTGACAGGGGCGATTCAAGCACGTACCACATTAAATGAGGATTTTTAATTGTTCTGTGGTTGCAGCATGTCATACTGACTGAAGGAGTGAAGCGCAGATTAACCCACTTTTCTCCCCCTTTTGGTCCATTCTCTGTCTCAGAGGTCAAAGGTTAAATGTTCTTTGCTTTCCGTATCATTAAGATCCTTAATTAAGGAAAGTGCTGCATGTATATGAGGATGCTTAAGAGCATTAACAAGCATGTCAATAACTTCTTTTTTATTAAAGGGTAACTGGTATTTTTCAACCTGTGCACTATTTTTAGATGTTTTTGGGTTTGTCTTTTCACTCGGGGGCGGGGGGGGGTGTGATTTTAATCGGTCCACGTTTGATTTTGAAAGCAAACACTGTCACGGCTTAAACAACTACACAATGTAAATGTATGAGGCAAACTAAAAACACAGTAAACTGCTTCTTGTTGCCAGCAAATAGGTGAAAATGTCATTAGTAGCATGGAGAGGATCCCTACAGAGGTAAACGTGCGCATATTTACCTCACTGAATGTAAAGGAACTTTTTTAAATGACCGATTATACAGCTAGCTGCTTACCTTGGCCTCCTGCCCGTTCGGAGGCACTGCTCTCTACAGAGTCACTACAAGTCGATTGATAATGCGGGCTCATTCCTGTTGTAAGCAGAAGAGCATTCTAAATCAATACTGGACCGATTAAAATTGTTTTTGTCCTGATTGAAAAGACAAACCCAAAAACACCTAAAAATAGAGTCCACATTGAAAAATCCGGAGTTCCTCTTTAAATCATTTCAACATCAAATTCTTTTGAAAGACAGTAGTTTGGTGTGTATTTTAAAATTTCACTGAATCAGTTATTTCTGATGTTTTGCAGTCATCACATACAGATATTTTGGGGGAACTACTGGTCTTTTAACACCCACTTTTCAGGTTTCCGATCCAAAGTGGGGTTAGTGAAATCAACACATTCTCTTTCCAAGGTTTCCACATAGCCAGGCTTTGATATTTAATGACTACGGGGATGTAGCAGTGTAATTCTCATAATATTAAAATTAACACTATTCCTGAGTTTATATAAACACCTCACCGGTTATAAATTACAGTTACACATTCAATACTGTTACAAGATTCACTTTTTAATCATTTTAACATCCTGACACACAATGTTCATTCCCGCTTATTCCAATTAAGGGTCACGGAGGGGGGGCTGGAGCCTATCCCAGTGGTCATTGGGCAAGAGGCCGGGTACACCCTGGACAGGCCAACAGTCCATTGCAGGGCCATATATAGACAGACAAACACATTCACACTCCCACTCACACCTACGGTCAATTTAGAGTCACCAGTTCACCTAACCTGCATGTCTTTGGGAGTGGGAGGAAGCCAGAGCACCCAGAGGGAACCCACACAAACACAGGGAGAACATGCAAACTCCACACAGAAAGGACCAGGTCGGAATCGAACCTGGGACCTTCTAGCAGTGAGGCAACAGTGCTAACCACTAAGCTACTGTGCCGCCCATCACAATGTTCGTATTTTATATAAAGATGTCCCAATCTGATCTCAAAGATCGGTATCGGGTCCGATCAAGGCATACTTTGACTGTTTGGGATCAGCTTTATTAAACACGAGTCTCACCGCGATCCATTTGTGGCCCATTCGGAGCGTCGTGCCACCAGTGGTACAGTAATGGCCACTATTCTGTTTCGTGCTTGTTAGCTTATCAGGCACCGTGCATTTCAGAAGCGTTCCAAAAACATCTCTGCTCTGTTTCACTTCAAATATACAGAAAGTCTATTTTTGATGGATGCTGCTTCACTCCTTGTCGTTTCCATATAGATTTTTTGTTTGTTCAACCAGCTGTCTTCTACTGCCTTCTCTTCTTCTTTTGTAGAGTTTATTGTCGGTTGGCAACTTTTTGGCACATTACCACCACCAACTGGACAGGAGTGTGTACTACCACCTTCTCTTCCGTCTTACCACACACACATATAATGAACATTACTGACACCTAGAGGTCAGAAGTCACATCCTTTCCTTCTTTGAAGAGCAATATAAAAAAATTCAGTTTGTTTAATTCGTTATTTTGTTTAAAAATAATAACAAAAAAAACATTAAACAGTAGCTTGGAATGGAGATAGTTTTTTTCCCCAGAGCTGTTCAAATTGTCAAGCATGTACACTGTAAGTCCTTATAGACCTTAATGGCAATCAGGCTGGTGTTTATCTCCGATTTCTGTGGCGTGAAGCGGATGAGAGTCCATGACTCCCCCTGGACGGGACGCCAGTCCATCGCAGGTTACTTCTCAGCCAAGACTAGTACCCATTTTACAGCCGGGTGAACTGAGAAGCTAGTACTTTAATGTACTAGCAGTGTGCCCTGTGCAAGTGTATTACGTCAGAAAATACAAGTATCAAATTGGGATTTGATATTAGCAACTACTCAACAATAAAAGATTCGGATCGGGACAACAAACTTGATTGGGACATCCCTATTATTCAAAGTATATTTTTAACACCCACAGAGTACTTTAGCACTGTTCAGATTTTAAAATTGAGAATTTGTTAACAGGGATACCACTAACAAAGACTGGGTTTGAACCCACATCCTACTAGAGACGAGGCACTACCACTGAAAACCTGCAGCATGTGTCACAAGGACTCCTTTTTCTCATTTTTCACTCAGTGCATGGACAGTTATAATTATATCTTCAGAGAGTTGTATTACACTTCTAGAGACTTGAATCAACACAAATATGATCAATTCGGAGAATCATCTCCAACACTGAGTAATGTTTAACACAGTGTTAACACAAAATTGAATCTTAAAAAAAAAAGAAAAAAAAAAGATGGTTTTGCTGTGTGTAAAACATGTGGGGGATTGTTCTTTCACTTTGAAAGTGTTAGATATAAATATTTCCTTTTTCCTTTACTCTGATGTAAGGTAATAATTTCCTTTTGCATTTACATCTACGGTTAACAGTTATGAGTAAAGACAGTTTTACTGGCAGTCATGTTACTTTTACATGCATTTCTGATTATGCACAAGTCCCAATTCCCCTCCCTCATTTGCCACACGGTGATAAAATCTCAAAAGCAACCCAATATATACGTTTTTCCTTGCCTTTATTATGAGAACTGAACCATGTGGTTTCTAGGAACTAGTCCCATGAAGCTATAGCTTTAGATCCCTCTTGTTTCTGCCAGACTGGAGAGACCCTCAGCTTTATGTGAATGAGTCTCTGGTGGTTAAACCTTCATTTTGCGCCATTAGAATCTTAATTGTTTCTTTAATTGTTTCACTGAAGCCAAAATTATTATTTACTTGTTGATTAGTTTTCTATTTATGTTGCCCTAATGACTTTAAAAGTTGTCTGGCCAAGGTTCAAAAGTGTCACCATTTAACCAAGTGAACAAAATAACGATTGCTGCACAGGTCCACGTTATTATTATTGTTATCGTTAATTCATCTGACACAGTGGGTGGATACACCTACTTTTGGTCTGGTTGCCCCAGTGGTCAGTGTACTGAGGGAGGAGTATTTGCTCTGGTTGACTGGCTCTTTCCAATGACCTCTGTCTGTTGTCTCAGTCTACGCACCAACCCCAGTGAGTGATGTGTCGTGAAGGTAACTTTTTATTTGCAGCCTCACTGCTTGATTGAAAACTGCCTTATGGGCGACACTCTACTGGTCATGGGTGATTTCAATGCTGGCTACGAGGTGGAGCTGCAATAATTAATCAATTAATTAATTATTAAACAATTATTAAATTAATTGCCAAATATTTTGGGAATCGATTAATCATTTTGAGTCTTTTTTTTTTAAACATCCAGATTCTCTGATGTCAGTTTCTTAAGTAAGTTCTTTTGGCGTCTCTTCTTTTTTTTTTGCTTGGGGTTGCCACAGCAGATCCTATATGGATGTCAGCTTCTTGAATGTGAATATCTTCTGGTTTATTTTCTCCTTTCTGACAGTAAACTGAATATTTTTGTTTTGTGGACAAAACAAGACATTTGAGGATGTCATCTTGGGCTTTGTGTAATAATGATTGATATTTTTCACCATTTTCTGGGCCAAACAGCTAATGGATTAATCCAGAAAAAAACAATGAACAGATTTATTATTAATAATAATAATAATAATTTGTTGCAGCCCTATGAAATGTGTTAGGATTTTATTTTCTGTTCTTTTGTGTCTCAGGAAGAGGCAAAGCTGTGTGAAAGATTTTCTTCTATACTTTTTTCCATGACTGCCTTTTAAATTTTTAGCACTTTATATGTTGGGTTTTTCTTGAAAAATTTGTAAAAGAAATATTTTTATGGCAAAATATTTGAATGCAAGGTTGAAAGTTATTTTTTAAAATTTGTGGTTATTATTTACTGGTAAATTAAACAAAGGATAATTAAATAATCTGAAAATAAGTCGTCATGGATCTGGTAACCACACCGAAAAAAGCTTAATTGCTCCTCAACTTTGCAAAAATTGGGAGCTATGAGTTGCTTGATCCTGCTTTCAACTTCCAGAGCGGTACAGCTGCACATTGTATTCTAATACCACTGGTGTTGCTAAGGAGATTGATCATGTTCTCATGGGAAAATGCTGGAGATATCTGCAGAATTGTAGAGTCTGCAGACGTGCCCAGTTTGTTAATGTTGACCACAGACTTCTTGTGGTTTCCTTGACAATTCACTTGACATCTTGCAAACTGCTGTCTACCTAGTGTCCAAGATTAAATCTGGCCACGCTTCAAGGTCAGACTGTTTTGCGGAAGTTTGCATGCAATCTAGCTGGAGGACTTGCAGTCATGGATACAACTTATGATCCACATGAAATGTGGGAGTGATTTTGTGACCAGAGCCTGAACGTTTCTGGGGATTGCATTGGAGTTGTTAATGTTCATAGGAGGAGGTGCTTCATATTTGAGGGCAGTCTGAATATCTTCCAGAAGAGTTGTAGTGCATGGCTTGATGGAAATTCCAGGCTGTATGGGGAGCTGAGAAAGTGGTTTGTGATGGCACTGAGAGTAGACAAGGAGGCATTTGTTGGAAGAATTTGCAATCAGGTAGCTCACCATCTATGGCCTAGCTTCCCATGGACTGCTTACAGAGGAATCAGAGCACTACATTCCTCCAAGCCTCCACCTCGTCCCATTGCAGTCATGGCGAGTGATGGCTTGGTCCTGACAGATGGCTCTGCTGTACTGTCTTGTTGGGCCAGCATCTTTGAGCTGTTATGTAAGGCTGATCCTCCTGCTAGGATGTTAGACACCTCTATTACCAGGGTTCTGGTGGGTGATCCTCCAGTCAACTGCAAAGCACTGAATGTTGGTGAGATCGCGAAGGCAGTGAAACAGCTGAGGGTGCTGAAAGTTCCAGGGATCTGCAGTATTAGAGCAGAACTCCTCCAGGCGGGTGGAGATGCTGTTCTCCTGGCATTGCAAATAATCCTTGTTTCAATCTCGGAGACAGGTATCTTCCCTACAGACTAGAACAAAGGACCTACTCTGGAAAGAAAAGGGTAATTGCCTGGATTGCAACAAGTGCAGGGGTATTACAATGCCTTCTGTGCCAGTAAAGGTGCTTGCAAGGACTATTTTTAAATATCACTCAGTGACTGGAGCAGTCTTGCTTCACACCAAAGAACTAGGTTGATCGGCTGACCAACTGAAAATTTGCAGGATGTCCCCAACAAATTGCTGGACATCATAGCTGGCCTATACACCGATACTGTGATTGTCTCTGACTCCTGCTCAGTGAATTCTGGCATTGCTTTGCGATGTGCTCTGGCTACTACTTTGTTCAATGCTTGCATAGACTGGGTGTTGGGTAGGGTTGTGGAGGGCAGCAGGTTGGGTGCCTCTTTCCGTGAGGAAAGGTTTACTGACCTTGGGCCATATTTTAACTGTAGATGCAAAACGGACTTGCACATAGGGTGCAAGCCCATTTGGGGTGTGTCCAAGTACACTTTTCTATTTAAGTGGTGGGAAATACAGGTACAACATGAGGCACTGTGTGCAAAAGGATTGGTTTTTACCAGGTTCATTATTCATGGACGTTTTGTCGTCCGAACATCAACCAATCAACAAATTAGAGTGGCACCTGTCTTTCCTTTTAAACTGGAGTGCGCCAAGCACATATTGCTGTGGTATCACGGAAGCAGACGCATGTAAAATGATTTGTGTCTGTTTAACAGATTAACATGCTGTGGAAAAACGCAGTGGAAAAATGCCTTGTGGAAACTTTTGGGTAAGATCAAGCTGGTCATAGAGTAAAACAAATAGATGGGCACTCTATAGAGTACATACCCCTTCAGTTATACTACCTCCATTCCATATTCCAACCCTTTGACATCTAAACCTATAATTTACCCAAAGACACCTGATTTGAACCTGTCACAGGATCTGCACAGTTATACAGATCCACACAAAACTACATGTGTTTATGGTGATTAGAATGCTACACATTTACTATTATTAGAAGTTGTAGTCATAGAAGTAGTAGAAGTATGCATTATTTCATGTAAGGGGGACAGTCACATAACAAGCAGAAAATGTGAATGGTTTCTTGGTCCATACACTACACCTCCACAAAGTTTGTGACAATAGTTCCATCAGCTTTGGAGTAATCCTGGTGGCAATGAAACCAGCCAAGACTTACAGGTGAAATTGTAAACTCCTTGGTTGATGATTTTAAAAAAACACAACAAACACAGCAATCGAGAGCACTCAGAAGGTGCATCCAAAATTGTCTATTTGTCCTTAACTGCGCTAAAGCACTGGTGGACACTTTTCACCAACCTATACAGACAATGGATACCAAAGGGAATCATTATACCTCAAAATCTAATCAACTCTACCTTGATCCAAAGCCTAACTCTCAACCAAATTTCAGTACAACCTACCTGTTGTCCAAAGACCGCCAGGCAAACCAATGCAACAACATTTCCTCATTGGCAAAAGTAAGAAAATTAGGAAATGCTGAAGATGAGATTCAATTTCTACACAGATTATCCTCACGAAAAGTTTGTAGTAAAACGTACAAAAATTCATACATATCCAACGTGTTTGTCAGCTGGAAGGCTGTGATGATGTCACTGAAAAGATGGCGGATCTTCAGACCGTTAAAAAAGTGGAAATTTTTGTTATTGTTATTCTCAGCCTAGCGCTAATGCGCATTTCTGGATGCTAAATGTAAAACGCATGTTGCTCATGCTTGTGGAAATTCATAGGAATATGCACGAAATATTGTGCTCAATTTTTTGTTTGATATCGCACAAAATGCGTCATGAGGCTGCAGTAAATTACTTTCAAGTCATGTCAAATCTGGTTCCATGCGTTGGTGCCGTGCTTTGCCGCATCCACAACACCACGGAACCAACCGCCTTTGGTCATGGATGGCAACCTCCCAGGCAGGCAATCGGTCCATCCCCACCTCTTGAAAGTAACCATCTATCTGCCACAGCCAGGTGAAGTGTGGGCGTCCCCTTGGCCTTCTCCTGCCACTGCGGTCCTCAACACTCATGCACGTATGTGCTGGATCATGCATAGAGAAATGCGCCACATGGCCGAAATGTAGACCACATTACTACAACAGTAAATTATTTTCACTTGCAAACAACTTTCAAGTTTCACAAAATTAAGAATATTGAAACATTCTCTGAGAGTTCTGGTTTACAACACACACACACACACACACACACTCTGCTGCCTCATCTATCAGCTGCTCTCAGCTACTGCACTAACTCCACCGGGTTTTCTCACCATGTTTATTTGTCTAACTAGTTGGACTACTGTGCCTCAGAGCACACGCACACACACATGGACACACGCGCACACACACACACACACACTCACAAAATGCAGATTTTTCCTTTATTAAGTGTTAGAATTACTCCTTGGCAGGGACTTAAGGTAATCCAGTCATTTGTTCCATGGAGCTGCCAAACCTTGTTTCCTGCAGCGATACACAGTGCTGGCACACTCAAAGCACTCAGGGTTTCTTCACAAGGTTGAACCGCGAGTAACAAAAAAATGTAAAAATCCCCAAGGATAAATTGAATGAAATGCATTCAGTCTGTGGACAGTTGCCGGTGATTTGCATGAGCTTTGATGAAAAAGATTGATGCCGTGCTGAAACATGTTATTCACGTGTGATCAAGTTGCTAAGAGCGCGTCCATATGGAAGACTCGGTCCGGCGGTGGACACTGGAATGTGTGTCAGAGGTTATGCAGGCCGTGCAGCGAGCTCTGTTTCATTTCAAATGGTTTGGCTTTCAAAAGTTCAGAAGAAAAGAGTACGGCGATACAGTTCGTAAATATCGCCGGAGGAATGGGAGCCAATGTCATTCTTGAAGGAGAGTGGCCCCAGAGAGAAAGAGAGGGGACAGGAGGGGATGAGGGAGAGAGAAAGATTTGCTGATGATCAAGTCCTCAAGGTGAATCATGTGTAATTACTCACATCATCCACTGACTGCGCTCTGATAAGCAGGCTGCCCTCAGAGACACTGCTCACAAATGATTTCTCATAACGAGGCGGTGGCACTGAGCCCTTGCATACACACACGTTAAAGGATTTGTAAAAAAAAAGACACTCACTTTCATTGATGGAGAAGTAGTGGCAATTGGCCTACCGAGACACTGTGCACTCCGGTCAGAACAAATTAAGACGTTAGCCTCCCCTGGATGTTTGCTCTGTAGCTGGGGCCCGGATTGATGAGCGCGTGCGGTCTAGATATACTGTTATCTGTTCGGGAGGCAGGCCAATTGCTGAGCCGGGTCCAGAGGGCTTAGTCCTGCACAAGACTAAAGAGAGTTAAAGATTACATTCTCACATGCTTTGAAATTAGTCTTTGGTGACCAAATCCCAGACAGATGGCGCATGGAAAGTGTTTGAAAGGTAAATTTGCTATTGAGGATACAGCGAGGTCAGTTTATTTAACTGCATCCAAAGCAAGATGCTGCTTTTGTCAACAACTATTGCGAATAAAGAAATCTAAATCTAATCAACAATTTTCAGTCATGTAGAATGATAAATGGGCACAGCCAACACTATCTTCATGTTTCCTAGATTTGGCAAAAGGCTACTAGGCATGTACCGTGTAAAATGCAGTGACTGAACAGATCCCCGCCCACACACACCCCACAAAATCCCCAGGATGTTAACAGGATAACTCAAATACAATAAATGCTGTCATATTGTAAGTGGAGTTGGCTGATTTGACAAAAAAAAAGAAAAAAATTGACGATATACATTTTTTCCCCCAAATTGATTCTTATCGATATATATCAAGTATAGGAGCATGTGGTGGTTGCACACCTCGCTGCATCCATAACATCACATAATCGCTCTTGGTACTGGATGGCAACCACCGAAGGCAGACAACCGGTCCATCCCCACCTCTCGAAAGTAACCATCGGCTCTGCCGTATCCAGGTGAAGCGTAGGCATCCCCTTGCCCTTCTCCAGCCACTGGGGTCCTCAACACTCATGCACCTCTGTGCTGGATCATGCAAAGAGAAATGTGCCACATGACCAAAATGTCGAAGCTGACGCTCTCTCACAGTGCAAGTGATACTCTTCATCTTAGTCTCCCGAAGTAACCGCTCGTTTGACACAAAGTCATTCCAGCGGTACCCAAGGATCCTCCGAAGAGACCTAGTACCAAAGACATCTAGTCATCGCCTTAGATGACTGGTTAGCGTCCAAGTCTCAAAACCATACAGTAAGACAGGAAGCACCAGGACCCTAAAGACTTGGACCCTCATTCTCCTGTGAAGATACCGGCATCACCTAACACCTCTGTCCAGTGACCTCATGACTCCCTAAGCTCTTTCATTGCTGAGATAAGTGAATGTCTCTACGAGTTCAACACTTTCACCACATACAGATACACTTTCAGACTTCAGAGTCACCAATTCACCTAACCTGCATATCTTTGGAAGTGGGAGGAAGCCGGAGCACCCAGAGGGAACCCACGCAAACACGGGGAGAACATGCAAACTCCACACAGAAAAGACCAGCTGGGAAGCGAACCTGGGACCTTCTAGCTGTGAGGGAATAGTGCTAACCATGCTGCCCATTTATTGTATTTCATTATTGTATTTCAGTTTGGGAAATACTTTATATTGGGAAACATTATTATTATTATTGTTGTTGTTGTTGTAGCAACTGTGCATGTCCAGGGCTTTTATTTTTCTTGCATGTTGCTTGATGGTGACTTCAGTGCGGAAATGTTTTCTCCAATATATGTTCAAAACGGATCCTCCATGTCTTTATTTTGTTATCCCACTATAAGTATCAATGCAGCTATAACCCTTAATTACATAACTTTTTTTTGTCAACAATTTCCTCAGCTTTAGAGGATGATATGCTAGTTCACTTTCACAGTTGTTTTTCGTGCCTCTCGCTGGTTCCCTTCGCTCTCTCTGGTTTTTGTTTTTTTTCCGGCTCCCAGCGCCTCTGTCATCAGTGCTGTTGCTCAATCCCCTTACGGAAGGAAAAGGCCATGCACGTTGATGTGCAAGCTAAAAACTGCAGACGTTGTTCTCACATTTATTTCTTCTATGTTGTTTGATCTGTCCATATCGAGAATAAATGTCCAAAACTTATCATACACTATTGTGATCATTTTATTACCCAGCTCTAATTTTAAGTTTCCAAATTAAAAGGGCATATAATGAGGATAAACGGATTAAAATTTGGTCAACTTTGATGCACCAGATCAAAAGAAACAGCAAGTTTGTTTTGCTTATTTGATATACCATATACCTGCGTGCTGCTTGGATAGACTCGTACCCAGAGGTGGAAAACCCCGGCTTTAGAAAGTAAAAGGCCGACCATGTTTTGCTTCTACCTGTGCGCCTAACACAGGTGATTTCGCTGATTAGTTCATCTTCCTGCCTGAAGAGTTGAACTAATTAGAATCAGCTGGTTTAATGGGAGGATGGATCATGTTATGGTCGACAACCAGGAACCAGAAAAAGAACCCAAATGCTCTGAGACTGAAAATGGTAAAAACGAATGGAGCAATTTATTTCCTTTACACAAGGACGGAATAGTGTAACAGAAATGTATAGCAGTCGCGGTGGTCTCCAGGAGGGACGACAGCTGGAAGACAATGTAGACAGGAAGACAGGCGCAGGCAAGCAGGAATCCTCTGGCGGTGGTTACAGACTGCAGAGGAAAAAACAGGAGAACAGGTTAAGTTAGTGCATCAGCCTTAAAAGGTTGATGAATCCCAAAAAGGTTTTCAATTGTCTGCATAGAATAATCCTGAGATAGGAAACGAGGTTGGCACAGAGATACTCGTGGAGTAGTTACCACGGGGAGTGACGAGAATCGTCTGGCACTGGAGTGGAGTGCTGCCTCTCCTTAAATAGGCAGCATGACGAGTGCCAGGTGTGTA
>OMMV01203599.1:0-28394 GCA_900302635.1 Chatrabus melanurus
TCGCGAAGTGAATTATGGGTCTGGTTTACCAGGATATGGATCAGCATCAAAAGTGAAAGAAGTCTTAGTTGGCCCAAGGACCATCTCTCCATAGAACATTGTATTCTGGTAAACATATCTTCAACAGGTGTGCAAGATTTCTGTAAGAACATAAGATACAAATATCTTTCACATGACAGATTCTGAATTCAAGTCAAGTCTGGAAGCACGTGCTGGTGCCATGCATCACCACATCCACCCCACAACAGAACCGCCCTGGGTCGCAGACAGAAACCACCCAGGAAGACAACCAGTCCATCAGCAATTCTGAGATAAAACTGAAATAAAATGTACTTGATCATAATGTTGAAGAAAAAATATATAAAGTACCACACAGGGAAAATCTCCCTTTTTTATCTTCTTGAGCAATGTCTATTTCTTTACATATCTAGTAGACAGGCAGAGGTGATCACATAACCTTCACTTTAAATTCATTTCTAATAGCTGTGGTCTTAAATAATTTAAAATGGAACAAATTGAGACACGCCATCTGCCTCAAATTGTTCATTTTTTCCTGTTCTCAAGTGCTCTCCGCAAAATTTCGTTGAATCCTGTTGTTTTCAGGTATGTAGTACACAGACAGAGGTTAGTGATCACATATCCTTCCTGTCAAATTCTAACAACTGTGGTATTAAATTGTTCAAAAATTTGAACAAATTCAGATTTTAAAATGTCTCAAATTGTTCCTCGTTTTTCTTCACAAGTAACAGCTTCCCACAGAATTTTACTGAAAGGTGTTCCTTACTTTTTCAGACATCTGGAGGTGACCACAAACCCCTCAGATTAAATTCTTACAACTGTGGTTTTAAATTGTTCAAAAACTGAACAATGTCAGAATTTAAAATGAGTCAAATTGTTCCTCTTTCTTCGTAAGTAACAGCTTTCCACAGAATAAAACAAAAAACAAAAAACGTGTTCATTACTGTTTCAGATATCTTGAGGTGACCACATAACCCTCAGATTATTTTATTACAGCTCCGGTATGGAATTGTACAAATTTAAAACACCTCATTGTTGAATATATTTCTGAGTAACAGGCTGCAGTCATCCATTATGAACCTGAGCTGACGTAACATATTGCAGGTGCTGCAAAATGACAGGTAATTGACATTAATCCGCTCTCTCCGAGGCTCAGGGGGGATCTAAAGTAAACGGGGATGCGGTTAATGAAGCTCCACTTGCCCTTTGAGTCTCGGTCACAGTGTGCAGCGGGGAAGTTTACCCAAACTTCATTCATTTACTTTCCCGAATTAAAAAAATAGGATAAATGAGCTGTTGGTTGTATGACTGAAGCGGTTTAAAGTTTTAAAGTGATGACTCAGTTTATTGTGTATCTCCGAGGTGAAGCTGAAGCTCCTTTGGGCGGCAATAATGCGCCGTTACGCATCCGCGCGGCGGCTGCTGTTCTTATTAAGAGTTCAGATCGGAGCTGCTCCCTATAGGAGCTGTGACAGACAGACAGAGGCCAGGTGGGAGAACGTGAAGGAGTCACGCCTCTCCTCTCCGTGCGCACGCTGCTCCGTGCTACAGGGGCCCGCGTAATGAGGGCGCCTACAGGGGCCCTCCTGGATGGAGAGGTGTCCTAACCCCGCCGCCGCCGGTCAGAAATGAAGCTCCGACACCTGCACGCACGCTCCCCCCGGGCACCTGCTGCCACAGAACCTCCCTCCATCACCCGGAGTTTGTACTGCAACTTCTGACAACACTAATGATGAGTTGCTGAATGTCTAAGGAGATAAAGAAGGGAAATAAGGGCCAAGGAGTCCTCAGCGCACTGAAAAAAACAACTCAGCGGCCTCTGTTTGCTGGTCTTACTAATTACAGACAAAATAAAATACTGTTTCAAAAGCATTTGTTGGAGATAATAAGGATGTTTTATTTTGGCAATAAAAAATAATTTTAAAATGTTTTACTAACATCCTAATACAATAGTTTTGATTTCTCTTTTCTGTAAAGTTGGGTTGAATTGGAATATTTTACAACTAAACATCGATCTCACTGTTTCCACCCAATGTGCATCGTTATTTATCAATGTGATTGGATACCTGAGGCATCAATACTCAATTTAAACCGTACCTGGGCAGAAAAAACAATCTAACGGGCATTAAGAATGCAACACGCACACCTTGCATGTTTGACACAGATTCACTAAAATTAATTCTTTTTGATTTAGTGATACCGTAATATATGGTTTTGTGTGGTCTTGACATTTGAGCAGTTCCATCCAAAATTAAACCACTTTTTTCATGACTAACACACAAACCTTCCACCATGTTTAATCCATATTTTTCCAAACTGTTGAGCAGTTATGTCCTTGAGTTTGACCTTTCATGGTCACCCAAGGTTAAAGGTCTTGTGACCAGTAGAAATAGATTTCAAATTAGTGTTTAATAGTAACCATAGGCATATCTTTGGCCAATTCCTCAAAATAGCCATTCTTAATAGTCCCTGTATAAAAACATTGGGCCAAACCTTTGACCTTGGCCAGTGGCCTTCACTTGGACCATTTTTTCCTCAAATCACACACAGTATATGTGAACATCAGATCAAAATTATTTGAGTAATGTTGTTCAGAGACACACAGGACCTGTGGCCGGGTATAATGTATCAACATTATTGATGTAAGGATGCAGTACATTGTTTAAAAATGGTGTGAAACAATTCAGAATGTAGTTATCACCTGTCCTCTTGTCTGTGTCCATGTTTTGCAGAGAAACTGTCAATGGTTTGGAATAGTTGGTTAAATTGATCCTTTTACCTCCAGATCATAGTCCTCCAGCAAATTTAGGCTGTGTTCACATTATCGCCTAAAGTTGTCTGAAAAATTATGGTTTTCTTGAACTGATTATTTGCATGATCCAGTTGTTTTCATTTGGATGGTTGTTATTTGTAAGTGACCTGTACTGTGAGGGAATGGTGACCAGGGGTGTAACCTGCCTCTTGCCCAAAGTATGCTGGGATGCACTCCAGTTTCCCCACTACAGTCCTGCTATAGGATCAGCAGGTTGAAAAAATGTATAGATGGGTGGTGGCTAGTATCTGACCGTTCTGACACCAGTCAAATAATCAGAGATCAGATACAAATCAGATCTGGGAATACATATGCAAGTGGTCCAAATCTGATGCAATCAGGTTTGGCGTGTTTACACTTTTTGGAAATGATCAGATCTTTATAGCATAAGCCATTGAAACAAATCAGATTGACGCAACTTCAGCTGCTTTAAGGTGTGTATACATTATAGTGTTCTGCACACCAAATTGGTCCATACAGATCTTTACCACCCTAGAACTGTTGGTTGGCGTTATACTTTCTTTTGCTTTGCACCCACTGCTACACATTGATAGCTTAACTACATGAGCTACACTTATTTCAGCTCTCAATCTATTTTATAACAATCCAAACAGTTGTGTTTGGAAACTGACGTTTCCTCATTCAGAAATAAAATAAAATAAAATAAAATAAAAAATAAATTATGTTCTTGCATTATTCTGGAAATTCAGATACTGATGTTATGAGCATTAGGCTCCTGAGCACCATCACTGTTGTAATCATAGAGATCAAAAAAGGCTAGAGCGGACATCAATTGTGTTTTCGTGATATTTTCATCCGCCATCTTGTATAAGGAATTGCCACAGTGTTCGGTTTGTTTGTATTTTTGGGGGTGATAATGAATTATTGTAAATGGACTCCAGTAGTCTTCTCTTTAAGTAAATCTGCATTAGGTAAGTAATTTCAATAACTGTGTTCTTATGTATTGAAATTGAATATTTATCACTATGATGGTTTCAAACATTCAGTTGCTTCTGTTGTCACCCAGGCAGTCACTGTGGCATTATGATTCTGAAGCATACAGCAGTTAACCAGTAGACTAGCTACTGTCCCCCTCTCCAAACTTTTGTGGTGTGAGCAGTAAACACATTGCTTTTTTATGTTGTGTAACTTCATTCAATTCCTTAAGCAAGATGGTGGCCAGAGCTACTTGTTACTGGCTGGTTCAGTGAATAACAATGCCCATTCTAGTCTTTTTTCATCACTATGATCCTACTCTGTGCTCATTGGTTACATGTACAAAGGTCAACGTGTTTGAGCATTCAAAGTTCAACAAATTTGAACTTTTCCTGTGAAGTGCCTCTGCAGTGTTTGTCGCATTCCTCTGTGTAAGACTGGCACAAGCGCCACATAAACAACAAGAAGCCATGAACTGACAAATGCTCCACCCAGCTCTGGGTAAAATTCTGCACTGGATGACCTCATGAGCTAAATATTAAGGTCATAGCAGGTCTATAGGTTGTGTCAAAATGTTGTGTTCCTAGCTCAAGTAACAGTCTCCATGAACCAAAATGCCAAAATATGATTTTGCACTCACTGACCCCATGACCTAATTAATATGCAAATCAGGTCACTGGTGCTATGGTGATGGCCCCCTCCCTCCCTCCCCTCCCACTGGGCACACCCATGTGCCAAGTTTGGGCTCATGGGCCTTGGAGATATAGTGGCAAATGTTCACATGTATAGTGAGTCCTGTACAGTCGTGAGGACCGCTGGTGGCAGTGCTTATCTTCAGATTCCTTCGCTTGAAGCGGGTCACCAGTCCTACTCATGTTACTTCCCCAGGCAAGGCCGGTAATGCAGGTTAAATGTCTTGTCCAAGGACACAGACAGGTAGAGTGAGCGGGTATCGAACACAGGTCTACATTGTGGAAGCCCAACTCCTTATCCATCTAGCTACCTGCTCTACACACGTATAGTACTCTCAACTATATCCCCGCTGATACTTTGTTCAGGTGGACGCAGTTAATAATGGAGGAGTTGTTGTTGTTGGTCTTTCAGCTGACCCCATTTGTTCAGGGTTGCCACAGCGGATCCAGTACAGATCCGCATTGGGATTTGTTTTACGCCAGATGCCCTTCCTGACGCAACTCCAGTTCTACATAGAAACACACACAGTCCTTGGTCTTCCCAAATGGTCTCCCAGCCAAGTACTAATCAGGACCTATTCTGCTTAACTTCTGAGATCTGACGGCATCAGGTGTACACAGAGCAGATTGGCTGCTTAATAATAATGGAGGAGATTTGTGCAAAATATCTTTGGCCGAGATAAAGTAAACAGAGCTAAAAATTTGAGCTGAAGAATAACTACTAAAATGATCATTCATAGAGATGTAATTACCTCCTTATTCCACAGATACTGGATTCCTGAATTTGACATCATGTTTACATTTTTAACGAGCCATCACTCTTGTCAGAAAATGTTGCCATCTCTCACAGTTTCGTGTCACTAAGATGGATAAGCTTTAATAGTTTGTGAGATATTCTGTCATTTAGCATAGCAAGTGTCAGCAAAAGGCCAAAAGGTGCACGTCCCCAATGGAGCTGGCCTAATTATACAATTAGTCTTGTGATTGGGACAGTCCAGAGCTAAGTGTCCTGTGGGACATCTAGACACATTATGGCTGTCATGAGTATCTTCCCAGCATGTAAAAGTGCTCGCCGTGTAATAAGTGAGCCGCTTGTGTCCTTCGACGAGATAGACGGCTGTCTTTCATTTCTTTAATGTAGCTTCTTTGAGCGCTTTTGGGCCAAAAGAGGGCGAAGCGAGGAGCAGAAGGAGAGCCGTAGTGCTGTTTGCTGGACACCATAATTGCCTATAGGTCATCTCTGTGTTCAATCATCCATGTCTTAAGCCTCATCTGGGGCCTTCAATAGACTAAAACCAGGCTCTTTGAAGACATCGGGCAAATGGACACCTCATATCTCAATCTCATTGCCTATCCAGCCATATTTCCTTTCTGTCTTATCCCGGGTCAGTTGGAAACATCAAGATGTCATATTTTCTGCCCATCCATATCTGTCACTGCCAAATCCGATTCCACCAGAGAGGATGGTCGTGAAGCTTATGATGTTTGGAGCCCGTGCGGATGCCTCAGAGGGAAGTGTTGAGGAGGTAGAGCTGCCACACCGGATCCTTGAAGCTGGGTTTATTACGCTGGATTAGAACCACCATCACCACACCAAGCAGGAGTCCAACTCGGCTGTTGGCGTGGACGGCTGCTTGGATTTTTGAGTTCCCTCACAAAGGTATCATTTTCTGGGTGCCCTCTCTGTTCTCCCCACAACCATTTCACCCACTTTAAATGCTGACCTTTTCTGCAATAAAAGGCACTGAGGGGATGCCGTATGATGATGCAGGGGTGATCGTTCTGCACAAATCCACTACAGATTTACCAAATATACATCCACACTGGGGAGAACGATGGTAAAAAGGATAAAGCATATGTGATGAGCATGGATCACGATCAAATAAAAGTATGTATTTTTGTCCAAGTACAATCTCAGGTATCAGTTTGGTGTTTGTTGCTCTTATTTTGGTATACTTTGTATCTTCTCATATGTCAAACAGCCAGGCCAAGTTAAGCATCGAAAACATCTATTTTAAGACAGACTCGGATTCAGGGTGAATTTCCTGATGCTGTCTGCCAAAGATAAAGCTGTTACTTCTTTCCATCACTCCAGTACACAAACCTGAATATTGAGTACTAAAAAGTCCATCTGTTTCTCTAGTTTCCAAGTACGCTGAAGCCTGCATCCTGCATTTAGAGGCTTTTAGGAAAACCCTGTTCTTGGGAGAGACGCTATCAGGGCAGCACGCTTATCTGCGCTTCAGTTTCTACTTTCTGGCCGCTGGGCATGATCAGGGCCAGGTAGCAGAGCCCGCCTCATGTGGTTGTCCGTGGACGACCTTGCTCTCCTCACCTACTGCCTTGGAGTGGCTCCCAGTCCTGGGATGGGGGTTTTGGACTGGCACCAAGTCTCTACCCACACAGATGTTCCTGAGCCACCAGATATGATGTCAGATCCTGAGTGATGTATAACGGCCCTGACTGTAAAGAAGCCATTCATCTCAAATTAATGCTCAGAATAATGGTGCACTACTAAAAATAAAATATTTTGGGGAAAAAAAATGTTTCTACATTGATTCTAAAAACAGGTGAAGAAATTTAGTGTGCAAAATAAATAAAGAAATACATTCTGCATTCATGTTTGTGCTTTAAATATATTTTTCAGAGCTTAACTTATTGTCTCTTGCATAAAAATTTATGCAAATATTAATTTGATTAATTATTTTATGATGTTAATTATTTATTATTTATTTATTCTTGAATGCATGCCATTTTGTACTTATTATTATGTTGCTTTTCCATTTTTTCCTCTTTATTCTTGTCTATTTTTCTTTTAAAACATTAAATGTGAAAGGATGGCATGATGCAAAAAGTTAACATTTTTGCAGATTATATTTTAGTTATGCTATGACTGTTTTGAAATATTCTAATCAGGCTTTAATGACTAAGAGCTTTTATTAATTACAACAATGATGACAACTACTGTGCATCTTTCTTAACAGGAAATGTACAAGCAATAATATTACACAGGCACACTATGAACTTTATCAATATTTCAACTTCACTGCGCTCTTAAAACACACTGTTTTAGAGAAAATAAAGCAAATCGTGATGTGCAGACTACATAATTGATTTAATGACTTTCCTATGAAACTAAACCCGGGTGCAGGTCAGTGAGGACCCCCGGTGTGCCCGCTGTCAGAAGTTTAAGTCCCGCACTCCTCTGGAAAGACATCAGGGCTAAAAGGTGAAGCTGAAGTTTGGCTGCAGAGGAGCTGCAGTTCTCCTGCGAACACGCGTCGGTCCGAACGCAAACCGGGATAGCGAAAATTAATTACCCCCACTCCCAGAATCCACGAATTAGGAAAAGAAAAGTTCATCATCGTGAAAATAAAGATGTTTTGAGTCGCTCCTCTCTTAAAACTGTTCTGATTTTCCGGAGCGCAATAAGCCAGACCTGAATAAGTCCGCTTGCATTTTTTGGATTCTGCTCCGAACCGGTGTTGGAATATCCGGCCGAGAGGTGCCACAGCGACTGGACTGTGCTGTTTTCTGACTTGTGCATGAAACTTAAAATAGTAGGCAGGTGGGGTGCTTGGGAAAAGTTGGCGCAATGCCTGGAGTGCAAATATGCGCACGGTACACCAGCTTGGAAAGTTTTCCAAAAAACGGATTTCAGACGACAAACTGATAGTTTCGTATATTACATCTGTTGGTTTCGCATATATTATTTGCAAATAAAATCAATTAAAGTTGCTAAAATCTTCCTGGGTTGTTTCCTAACGTGTCGTAGCTTTTAATCTGGGGCCAAATTTAAACTGTATTTTCTGGTTAAATCTTCACACCTACTTTCTTGTCACAAAAAAATAAAAAAACGCAAATTAAAATCGAACCATATTCCAGTTTCCCATTGAAGATGCGCACGCTGCCGCTTTGGATGCAGGTGGATCAAACGGAGCTGCGCTTTTGTGCGCGCAGCGATCATCTTCACACGCCGCTTTCGCGCGCATTGTGCCTCCGCTGTTCAGGAGATGGATAATGCTTGTAAAGTCTGACAAGAAGCCATTTGTTTTGGCTCTACGCTCGTCTGAGAAATTATCATTGGAGCCGTTTAAAGGGCGCAATTGAGCAGCGGCAGCGTTTTCACTGCGACTTTTTTCCGCTTTGTCCTCTCCAAAGTGGCGTCTGCATGTCTGACTCTGCCTGTTACTGATTTGCAGGCAGTGTGTTAAGGTGGCCCATGTAAGTGATTTCCACGGGCATCCCACTAAAGGAGAACAAATCGCTGACAAAGGAGCGCCTCTCCCATTCAGCAGCGTCGTTAGGACAACCAAAAAGTATTTGTCAGATAATAAGTTCGACTTCAAAGCGTTTCTCACTGAAGGGTGACTGCTTCACTCCTTTTTATGAAGTCCCCCTCCTTTTGACGCCCAAAGGAACTGTCTCTGCTTATTTCTCATCGTGTTTATTTAGTAACATTCATTGAGCGCTTGTTTCCAGACCCGACATACAAGAGCGGGGTCCTTTTGGGGGCCCTTACCTTTGGAAGAGTTCACGCACAAAAACAGTGGGGCCCTCGAGTGTGCTTAAAGTGGGACTGAATGAATTTTATAGACACTTGGTGGGGCACTCCTTAATTTTCTGTAAGCAGAACAGTTTGACCTAAACTCTCATAAATAATTCAAGAGTTTGTTTTCCTAATTTAAAAAAAAACTACATTTCATGTCTTTCACAGCTTATTACATCTAAAACTAGAGGCCTTTTTAGGGTAACATTTAAGAACATAAATCCTCTTAAAAATTAGTAAATTAAATTTCAAAGATCTGTTTTCCAACTTGTATCTGTGCTGTTGTTAAAAAGGTATAAAATTGTCAAAATGCAATAAAATAATTCAAATTTAAGGAACTTAAATTACACATCACCTGTGCATCAAATCAGTCAAGTTTTCTTTATAAATGTGCACAAAAGTGTGTACATTTCAGAAATGTGCACCATATTTTTGCACTGCCTTCCACCTGTCATACAATTAACAGCTACATTTAAATGTTATTTTATTTTTACTTAATTTTGCAGACTAATAGCGATGCCAAAACAATCAAAATTAAATTCCTTGATACTGACTTTTAGCAAGCTCTTACTGGAGGCTCTCATTCTGCTTCTGTTTGAGGCCTATAATATATTTAATATGTGAAATTTCCTACAAATATTCTGAAAGTGTTACATTTTATGTCCAGAGTCTGAACACTGATTTGCTGCAGCCTCGGTTATTTTATAAAACATCAATTTGTGGCCTTTTATGTCCATTTCTTAGCAGAAAAACGCACCCAGGACCTTCTACCTGTCAGCAGTGCATTTGTGTTCACACACATTTCTTCTTTGATTACAGTTCATTTAGTGGCACTTAGAGTTTTTTTTTTTTTTTAATAAATACCCCCATGCAGACATATTCAAATGTGAGCGTGTGACTCTGCTGCAAAAATCCAAACGCTCCATGAAGCCTGCGGCCTTCCTCTCAGAAGCTGCAGCCTTTGAAGTGTCTTACGTTGGTCAATTTGAATTTTAGCCACCGGACAGCTTTGAAAGTGAGATTGTGCGTTTTAATGGAGGAAATAAGACGTGGAACTTGTTCCATACACTCTATACAAGGCCCTGCGTATTGTCAGATTATCTTTTATCTTTTTATTTTTCCCATGAATGATTCATGTCTCCTCGGCTGCTTTGTGCCATGGTGCCTTTCAGAGGATGTGCCGTCAGGGGGCTGTAAGTTTTCCCATTTAGTCACTGATTAGTTCATATAGATGTCTAGGCCTGATTCTGACACAACAGTGGGGATTGTATGGAAATATTTGAGGCAAGTGCAACATAAAATCCCACTTTGTGCTCATCATTCAATCTGACCCCATTGCATGTGCAGCACTAAAATTTTACTTCTCAGGATTTAGTCATCAGAACTGCTGCATAAAAGCTGAACGTGATGCATCAATCTGTCTGTGCAGCAGGATTATTGAATTTATGCAAACTAAACTGATTTTTATTATAATCAATTCACAGATTTTGAAATCTGTGCAGTGTTATTTCAAACCAACACTGTGCGTCAACTTTTTCTGCCCCTATCATTTATCAATACATTACTTTTTTTTTTTTTTAAATTGACAATAAATACAGACAAAAATGTACATTCTCACCAACTTCCTGTCACTGTGCAGTAGGTGATACTGATTTTATGACATCATATTATTTAACAAACCATAACACTTTTTTGTTACTTCACGTTATATCTCCTGTTATTTTTTATTCATTTTTACCATGATTTTATATTGCAAATTTAAATTTGAACACCAAGAATCTGCACAATCATAACTGATTCATCATCAACTTCTTGTTCTTTTTTTTTTTTAATCCATCACGGCACCATGCACCATTACAAAAAAAAAAGACAGAAGACTACAAAAGGCATGCGAGAAACAGAATTTCACATTACACAGCCTATTCAAGTTTTTCTTTTACAGAACACAAATAAAAAACAAGGAAACAAACAAAACAAAACAAAAACATCAGTAGGCTACTATATATCACCAAAACTGATATTATTATTCTTTGGTGTCTCTGTAATTCCAGTACAACACTGATATCAGCAAATAAATTACAATATACAAAACCACATTTTTATGTAATTAAAACTACAACATTCACAAGCATCAGGACAGTAATATATGTACAAATACTTCAGGGTCAAAACCTGTCAGTGTAGACATTTAGGGTCTCAAGGGACTTACTCTTTAACGAGCATAACACTTGTGTATATTTTGCATAAAATATAGTCTTAAATAGTTCTTAAATATTACAAAATTCAATTCAAACAAATGTATGGTATAAATCTGAAAAAGTAAAAGGAGAATCCTTAAGACACTCACTTGTTGTCGTTCTTATTTTTGCCCACCTTATGATATTAAAGTTGTACCACACGTAAAATAATCAACCCTCAGCTGCTTGATTCTGTGTTTTGTACATGTTGTAGCTTTATTGGTTTGTCTACAGTTTGACAGTGATTGATTTTAGGCCTGTTATTGAACTATGAGGGGTTGATGGGAGGTCACCAGTTGAATCTGATGTTTTAACCCTGCATATTGCTCTTGTAAAAATTCCTAAAGGTCCCAGCTCATTTCATGAACATTTGTCATCTTAAAAAAAACAAAAAACAAGTTGATACACTTGATTGTTTTGAATTACTCTAATGCCAATCTTTCATTTTGCCCCATTTTTTGGAAAGGTCAGGGTCACCGCAGAGACATTTGGTCCTCACGTCATTAGGCCTATATTGCATCCAGCATAACACTTGGGTGTAGCTCGGTTAAGATACGAAAAATATTAGTTTCCCAACTGCACGTGGGTTTACAGACTTAACAGGATGTCAGTTTTGACAGTCACATGGTGCTAAATGGCCATCAGAGCATTGTCCTCGGGTCTGAATGCCTGAAAGAGTCCTCCTCGTCCGAATCTGATGTTGGTACCTCACTGGAGGGGGTGTGCAGGTGGTTTGGTCCCCCGCTCCCCTGGCACACGTACCACTCGTTGAGGTTGGTGGTGACCTGAGGGGAAAGGTTTGCTGAGCGGTTCCTGTGCTGTTCTGAGTGGGGCGAAAGAGGGTCTCCGAGGGGGTTTGCAGAGGAGATGTAAGTGACGTTGGTGGAAGGGGGTGGCGGGGATTTGCAGTGCACCTTCATATGCTTCCTCAAAGAGCTGGGATGTGTGTAGGATTTGTCACAGCCACGCACTTTGCAGTAGTAAGGTTTGTCGCTGGTGTGGACGTGAGAGTGCTTCTTGCGGTCGCTGCTGTTGGCGAATTTTCTGTCACAGCCATCAAATTCACATTTGAAAGGTTTTTCACCTGGAAAAAAAGAAAACCAGGCATAAGAAAGGATCAGTCTCCTTACAGTGCATTTACACTTGAACATTTATTGTGTCTTTTTGTAAAGAATCCCTCATGCTTATGAGACATATGTCCAAATGTTGAATTGAAATAAAGACACCTTGACCTGATTTAACTTGAAACAGCATTAAACTCCTCAAAAGTGCTCAAAATCTACAGTGATGAGAAATTACATTTAAGATAAAATATGTCATCAGCATATGGAGAAATCACACAATTCTTATTATTAAATCTAATTTCTGTCACACCCTGAACTTCTCCAGTGGGGTTTTTACAAGTGTTTCTATTCCACACCCATTTATAGAAAGCGTGTTCTTGTGTGAACACGTGTAACAGCCGGCTTTCTGGCTACATGTACATGTGCTCAGGGGAATACTCAGACCCCTTTATGGTGGAATCAGGTTTTATCCTAAAATGCACATAAAAACGTGCAGATTTTTTTAAAAACATGATTTGCTTTCCCCTATTTGCAAAATGACAAGCAGTTAGAAGACACAAAGTGGACTTTTACTTGACTGTGTTAACTTTTATTTGGATTTTGCCTATGTGCAGCACAGAGGCCTTTCTTTGGTGGCGCATGTCAACATTAAGCTCTTTCCCTGCCAACACAAGAAATATGAGCTTTCAAAGGTGAGAAAAACAAAAATGGAAAGAGATGACAACAAGCGCGGCATGAACTTTAATGACGGTTTTTTGGGGTCTGTATGAAGACTCACTCCATTTAGCATCAATCAGTTTCATGCGTCCGAACAGAGCTGCGCTGCCAGATTTTGTTGTTGTGTATTTTCGTTGAACTGAAGACAACAGCAAAACCCAGCGACACATAACTGCTAACTCATGCTGACGCTGAAAAATTCGTCAAGCTAGGCTGGTATTTCTCATTTGCGTTTGCGTAAAGCTCCTTTTACGTTCGGTGTAGCGCGGTCCTGCAAGTACGTAAGCACGTTTTCCAAATCCTCTCACGCCTACCCGCACGCGTAAAGACTTTACAGCAGAAAGGAAATGAAACACATTTACTAATGCGCCATTCACCAAAACTTTTTTTTGCTCGCTGGTGCGCGCAATTACGCACAGCGATCAGGAAGCGACTAAAGCCAGCTTTAAAAAATGTTATGTTTTAAACACTTCCATCTACTGACCTGTGTGCGTCCTCTTGTGAATCTTCAGATTCTCCGAGCGAGCGAACACTTTCCCACAGCCCGGGAAAGGACACGGGAAGGGCTTTTCTCCCGTGTGAACTCGAATGTGGTTTATCAGTTTGTACTTCGCTTTGAACGCCTTTCCTTCGCGTGGACATTCCTCCCAAAAACAGACGTGGGAGCTCTGCTCCGGTCCCCCGACGTGCTCCACGGTGACGTGGTTGACCAGCTCGTGCATGGTGCTGTAAGTTTTCGAGCACGGCTTTCTGGGACTCTGCTCTTGCTCGATCCATTTGCAGATCAGCTCCTGCTTGATGGGCTGCCGCATGTATCTTAAAAACGCCCCCGCCGCTCCGTGTGGAGCAGATGCGATGTTCACGTTAAGGTTCATGGAGTTGTAGCTGTGCAGGGAGGAGGCTCCATAGTGCTCGGGCCTGCCGTACAGCTCCCCCGGCAAACCCAGGCGCATCTGGCCGTTGAGGGCATGGTGGTGCGCGCCTGGGGACGCCTGCTCGTGAAGTCCAGTGAAAAGCGAATGGGCCCCACTTTCCGCGTGCCCGTAAGCACCTGTTGGAGAGATAAACATGCCATGGTGATGAGGGGAGGAGGCGGAACTATGCTGGTCGCCAAGTGCGTGCATAGCAGAGGCTGAGAGTTCTCTCCTGAGGATGAAGTCCCTGCTGCTTGAGTAGCCTGAGTGGGGGTGAGCCACGGGGAAACCAACTGTGGTCTGAGCAGAAGTGAAGGATGCCGCGGTCTGGGCTTCGGGATGGCTCTGAATGTGCTGAGAAGGGCTAAGTTTGAGCGCATTTGTCTGCGCCATGTGCTCTGGTCCAAATGGAGTGAGTGCCACTCCGGGGTCGTTGCCCAGCTCCCCAGGGTGGAGGTGGGCATGGTGGGAAAGAGGGTGATGCCCCCCGAGCCCCGGGAAGCCTGTCATATTCTGATGAGGAAGGGGCTGAGTCGCTGCCAAATCCGCTAATCTTAGCGCCGAGTTCCTCTTGCTTAAAAGGGGCTCCATAACTACACTGACAAGTCCATCCGCGCACCGCGACTGTTTTTGGCCACACCACGCGCTCTAAAACATCAGGAAAACATGTATATAAGGGCTCTATAAGTTCTTTTGTCCGGCTTCGAACTCTGCTTGCTCCTTTTCCCACTCTGTCCTCAAGCGATTGGCAGAACACACAACAGTTGGAGGACGCAGTGGGGAACAGAGTTTAGAAATGGCACTGCGGGTATTGGACGGATTTCGGTGACTGGCAGTTAGGCGAACGAAGCGATTGGCTGTCGTTCAGCGCAGGGGCTCAGCAGGGTTCCGCCCCCTCAGTCTCTTTATGGCAGTTGACTCCAAAAAGTTGGACTCCCAAAGTTACCAGCAGATCTGTTTGCGCTGCTTCGTGTGGACGCCCAAACGTCCATTATTATTGTGCGGAAAATGTGCATTTTTCTCCCTTGTGGTTTTGTACAGACGAAAATAATATTTAGCGCACAATAAGCCTTAAATCTTATGCGTAAAGATAAGAGCGCACGTGCGTAAACAGTGTGTGCTGTAACTTTCTATTACAATTTATATATATTACAAATGATCAAATGATTTGCTTTGATCTGCTCAGTGAAGGTCGTAAGTATTCCCACATTTTATTTTTGTGCTTTGAATGAATGAAGACGTGACGGATGTGAACGGGGACCTTTCGCAACGCGTCATACGTCATATATAAAGTGAATTTAAAAACACGTTTCAGCTCTAATGGGCTCATAAGGTGGGCACGTCAGTGCGAACACAAATAATAACCTGACTAGCTGTTAAAAAGGACTTAAATAACACCTGACATCCTCACTTAACTCATAAATATCCTGCCAAAAATCACTTAAATGTTGTTAGTTTACGCCGCATCATTATTGCGCCTCAATCACGCATAAAAAGTGGATTTATTTGTAATAAATTGGCGCCACGATCCAAACTGAATTAATGTGAGCTTTTACTGAGTCACGAGGGAAATCTAGTTTATGGAAGTTGTATTAATTTCATCTTTATAGTTTAACTGAGATGGTAAAATAAGAACATATATATATATAACATTTTTGGGGTTGGGTGTTGTTGACTTATTGCTGACATATTAAAAGTGATTTATGAACTTAAAGTGAAGGATGTGAGCAGAGACGTCACCCAATAAGAGGTTAAAAATAATAAAAACACAATTTTAGTCTGGAGAAAACATTAAATGAATAATAAAAATTCACACAGGCTATATCCAACACTTTTATGATTGAGATGCTGTCAAATGTGTGCATTTTCTTTGGAATTTATTTTTAAATTAAAAATAATTTCGGAAAACAAACAACATTAACAGAAAAATGGTATTTTTATTCATGCTAAATTAAAGGAGCAATTTTTTACTTTTTATTTTTTAATGTGCCATCTCAATGTAAATTAATACGTTTAAAATAAATAAATTACAAAAAGAAATGGTTTAAAATACACCTACACTTTTGCCTTAACAATGAAAAATCTGCATTTTGTTTATTTGTCAATAAATACAGTCTCCAGCTACATTTACAAACATTACAGGCGTAAATAAGCCTTTAAAAATAAAAACGTTATAATGCTTTTCGTGCGTTAGATCATTTTGCAGCTTTAAAAAAATAAAAATAAAAAACACAAATAAATTAAAAAAAATCCGAGTTTGAACGGATTACAAACTTGGCTTTTTTTGGGGGGGGGGGGTTACATTTAGATAAGGAATTTTTCTCTCTCTCTCTTTTAAAAAAAAGCAATAATATTGCAACAACCCTTCAATATGACTCATCCTACATATATGTAATTCACCAACATATGTCACCTGTGCATAATTATGGATACATTTTGATTTATATACAACTTGTATATGAATATATATTGATTGTACCCAGATGTATATACACATTGGGCTCACCTGTGCATAAAATCCATTTATCTACAGGTGAGTTGTGCATAACTGAGCCCAATTTGTATATAAATTTGATTTTCATGACAATTTGACATGTAAATATTTCAGGGATTGACCCTTTAAACATATTTAACATGATCAATATCATTTAAAATAATCTACTTTCAGCTTCTCCCAATTTCAACTTTGGGGTCACCACAGTAGATCCCACATGGATCTGCATGTAGATTTGGCACAACCCCGGATGCCCTTCCTGACGCAACTCCACATTACATGGAGAATGGGCAGGGGTGGGGTTCAAACCGGGAACCTTCCAACACTGAAAGCGGTCGCACTAACCGCTAGGCCACCATGCTGCCCATGGTCAATATCAATTACATAATTTAAAACATCATTAACTAAGATAAGACGGTGTCTGAGTTACAATTCAGCTTTTACAATGCACAAGAGAAACGTGCAGGCACACACGCACACGCACGCACACACACACACACACACACTGCTGATGCTGGGTATTATTTCTACAGTGTTTAAACAGTTTTTTTTAATGTAACACAAGATTTGAAGATAAAAATAAGAGGCTAAATCAAGCATCAATATTCAAACTGTGTTAATGATTGTCTATCTGTCTATCTGTCTGTCTCTTTCTGTCTCTTTCTAAAACAAAAAGTCTTTGTCACAAAAAGGGGTATTTTACCAAAAGGAGTCAAGAGGTCAACATATGTGGTCTTAAGGGGTCAAAGGTCAAACATCCATGAAACACAAGGTCATCGAATCCACGCACAGTAACTGTGCAGCACGTCACCATATTGACGCTGTCAGACGCGTCAGCGGAGAACTTCATATCTCTTGTGATTTATTCTTTTTAAAACCTGTTGAAATTCTCTTCGGGGGATTTTCAGCCCCCTTTTCTTCTCTGCGCGCGCGCCTCTGGCCGGCTGAATTTTCTCCTTTTTAATTTCCTTCTGCTTTCTTCAGCGACTGGGGAAGAAACAAAGAAGTTCTTTTCGAGGTCGGCAGACGTGACTTTGAACTTGGATCAGCTCCTGCGTTTCCTGCGGCGCGCGTTGAAATAGACTCGGAAGAATGGTGCACACACTGCGCCCAGCCTCTGAGCTGCGAGGCGCACAAATTTCCAAAAGTTTTTAAACGTCCCCCTGCGCCGTCTGCGCTCTTAGAGTGCCGGAGAGCTGAGAAAAGTGCGGTGCGGCCGAACGGGAGTGCGTGTGGGATTTAAATTTGGTGAAATTGTAAGTACACTTCCTTTCATTTGTACACACTCGGCCTTTATGTGCACATTTTGGCGCAGATGATGAATAAAATCCCTGTTTTAAAGTGTTCACTTCCCTCCGTCAGGCTTATATTTAGTTGGTAACAGCAGGAGGAAAAATGGTTTCAAAAAATCTGAATATTTTTGACTAAACCTACAAATTCAAACTCATCCAAAAAGCTGCTTTTTTAACTTTTCGCTGTGAGTTCAATAGAGGTCACTGGTGGTTAACTTTGGGTTCACCACAGTACGGGATTTCATTGGTGTGGTAAATGTGAGAACCGCGGAGGAAGCAGAACCAGTTGCAGCATATGAAACCATGAAACAACCCAAAAACCACTGGCGGTTCCACCAGTGGAGCAGCGGCCTGATGTTAGTTACACAACGACCCACAGCCACATGGAGCCACAACAAGAATGAGATAGTTTGACATTTTTGTCAGTTTCAATCATTTTACGCACAGGGATCTGATTTTATCGTAGACTGTTTGTCGTAATCACACACTCATAGTGTTTCTTTTAATCCCGTCCGATCTGGAGAGCGCTGCTTCCTTGCGTAAAACCTCTTTCTGTTTCGTTTATTTTGCCACATTACTGAGAGTTGCCACTTTGGGTGCATAATTTATGAGTCATTGAATAGAGTGGGAACTTCAGTTATTTTAACTCTGTAATTGCGCACTTTTATTGCCGTGCGTCCTGAACGGTGCGTCATTTTATACGACTTTGTGTTGATCATGTTGAATATTTCAAAGGCCGAGTTCACAGATTTTGAAGTTGTATGTTTTTTTTTTTTGACAAGCATTCCGCATTGTAGTTACAAATATGCTTCTACATAATAATACCACAACTTCTTAACCCAATTCTGGATAATTTTTAACATTTGACCTCTCTCTCTATATATAAATGTCATATTTACATTGTTTACTACTCTAACACAAAAACACATTTTCTTCTCTCTGTCTTGTCGTGATCCTCCCGATGCCCCCAAACACTCTCCTAAAAGTAGGCGGTTGTTATTAGTGTAAAATGGCGTTGCGCTATTAAGTCGCCGAAGCGGTACCTGCTATTGGAGGGGCACCTGGGATTGATGAGACGCAGTGGCCAATGAGGCTGCGCGCAACCAATGAACGGGCTCCAGTTAAAGGGGGCGGTGGAGGAGGTAGAGCCAGTCCACGCAGAAACAGGGACCCTCCGCGATAAACAAGCCGGAGAAATAAATCCTACAGTTTTTTTTTTCTTGGAGATGCTCCGGCTGCACTCTCGCGCTGTGAACGCAGAGGACACCTAGTAAGATAATTATTTTAATTCTTCCAAAGCGGGTTTTAGGAGGGAAAAGGCGCGCGGAGACTGTCTGGATTTTTGAGTTAAAGAGTAAACCCGGTCTTCAGATGTTTTTTTGTTTGTTTGTTTCCACATGAGCGGAGCGGCGTTTTGAACCTGATATGCTGTTTTTAAGGTTGGACTCGTTGAGCTCCGGCATCAACATTTGATTTTTTCCTCTCCACACTTTATCACAGTCCAGCAGAAATCAAACTAAGACAATGTTACTGGATGCTGGTCACCAGTTCCCCGGACTGGGAGTTGGCTCTTTTGCCAGACATCACTCAGCGAGCGAGATGCAGGAGCGGGACCTGAGTTTGGCGCAGAACAGCTTTGTAGACTCCGCACACATGGGCGCGTTTAAGCTCAACCACGAGCTCTCTCCGGGGCAGAGCTCAGCCTTCAGCACGCAGGCTCCGGGATACCCCGCCGCGGCTCTGGGGGCTCACGCCGCGCATGTCACTTCGTATGCGGGCTCCCCTTTCAACTCCACCCGGGACTTTCTGTTTCGCAGCCGCGGCTTCGGAGAATCCTCTCCAGCCAGCAGCCAGCACACCATTTTTGGCCCCGCGGCGGGATCCCTTCATCACTCCCACACAGACACTCAAGGCCACATTCTGTTCTCGGGGATCCACGACCAGCACGGCTCGCACGGATCCCCGAACGTACTAAACGGCCAGATGCGGCTCGGACTACCCGGAGAAGTTTTCGGCCGCTCCGACCAGTACCACCAGGTCTCCAGCCCCAGGACCGACCCGTACTCGGCCGCGCAGCTCCACAACCAGTACGGCTCGATGAATATGAACATGGGGATGAACATGACAACCCACCACCACCCCGGTGCCTTTTTCCGCTACATGAGGCAGCAGTGCATCAAGCAGGAGCTCATCTGCAAGTGGATCGACCCAGAGCAGCTCAGCAACCCCAAGAAGTGCTGCAACAAAACTTTTAGCACCATGCACGAGCTGGTGACGCACGTCTCAGTGGAGCACGTCGGCGGACCGGAGCAGACGAACCACGTCTGCTTCTGGGAGGACTGCTCCCGGGAGAGCAAGCCGTTCAAGGCCAAATACAAACTGGTAAACCACATTCGGGTGCACACCGGAGAGAAACCGTTTCCGTGCCCCTTCCCTGGCTGCGGAAAGGTCTTCGCCAGATCGGAGAACTTGAAGATACACAAGCGAACGCACACAGGTAAATAAACAGTTATTTCACGATAAATACTTTTATTATCGCGCTGTTTGCGCGCTGTAGCTGCGCGTAATTTTTGCAGCCTTCTCACGCGTAAATTTGAATTCAGTCTAATTATGTGAGGCTATTTCAGGCTGCTAAAGCGACAAACAGTCAAAGTAGGTTTAGGATTACATCCAGGAAGGTATTTAGAACAGCACAAATGAATTTGTTCTTCATGGAGAAACATTTTAGTGTGTGAAAATAGCGCAGCGTGGAATATTTTTTTATTTCTTCATGTGAGTTTTAAAATAGCGATTAAAAAGCCAGACGGGGAGCGCGGAACGCGCAACAGCAGCCAGATTATTAATAAAATGTAGGTATTTTTCTCACTTTAACGTTAATAGCGCGACATTAGTTGTTGCTCCAGTTTGTGCGTAAAAATGCTTTTTGTTTTGAACTTGGATCAAAGCTGCCAGATAGGGCCGTTACCAGCCTTTTACATTTGGACTTATTTTCTTGGGGACTACTTTGTGGTGCGGTGCCACGGAACGGGCCAGGTGCTAATTAGATTTTTATTGTCTCCTCGCAAATGGTTCGCCTTCTGTAGGCCCACTGAGGACGGCCTTGTTCCTCTCCCACCCCCCACCAAATTACTATGCGCATTTTCCAGGCTAAATGAGACTCAACGACTCAACATTTGTTGTTGTTTGTGTTAAATTCCACCTTTACTGCTGTGATTTTTATTTATTTTGACGATTTCAGAAGCACCCCCACAACTTTGCAGAATGACGCACAGCTCAGCGCGGGGGGCCTTTTGATATCTAACGTGGGTTTTGTTGCTTCTTGGTTTTTGTGCAGGAGAAAAACCCTTCCAGTGTGAGTTTGAGGGCTGCGACAGAAGGTTTGCAAACAGCAGCGACCGAAAGAAACACATGCACGTTCACACATCGGACAAACCTTATCTGTGCAAAATGTGCGACAAGTCCTACACGCATCCCAGCTCCCTAAGAAAACACATGAAGGTAAGCACGCAGGAAAACGTTCGCATAGAAGGAAAAACTTTTTTTGTTGTAAACACTTATTTTTGTGCCGCATCTTTGCAGGTTCACGAGTCCTTGCCTCCAGCATCAGACTCGTCACCAGCAGCCAGCTCTGGCTATGAATCCTCTACTCCTCCAGGCCTGGTGTCTCCCACTGCCGAGACCCAAAGCAACACCAACCTGTCTCCAGCCTCAGTTGTGCACAACCCCACCAGCCACAGTGGCCTGTCCTCCAATTTCAGCGAGTGGTACGTGTAGCACTGGACCATCAGCACGGACAGACTTTTTTTTTTTTTTTGCCTCACAGGGAAGATGATGCTTACCAACAGAGGCGAATGTGTACAATAGTGGCGCTTGATCCTACACTGTAAATACTCTTTTCTGTGTTAGTATGTCAGCCTTCAGTGTGTAGATGTTCCTTCAACGGTAGCTATTTGGACTTTTAGTGCACATATTACCATAAAACTGTACAATAATGTTGAATATTGTGATCCTGAGGCAAATTGATTGTACTATACTAAACATCTATGAACAAGAATAAGTGCCAAAGTTCCAATTTATCTCCCAACACACCACAATATTATGCTTGTGAATGTATATTTTAGTTTTCTGGGCTCCACTTGTGACGTTTTGTGCTTTGCAGGTAAGATTGTGAGGAAAATAAATAATTGTGCCAGTGGATTTTTTTTCTGTATCTACACCCTTCTTTTGTAAATATATCAGCTGCCATATTTATCCATTTGTAATTAAATTATGGTATTTACTTGCTACAGATGAAACAGTATTTATAAAGAATGTTTCTTTACAATAAATATGTACAATTACGAGCTAAACACAGGCAGTTGTTTCGTTATGTGCTTTTGTTCAAAGTTTTAAGAGGTGTTTTCTCCCTTATTGTGATAAAAACTTTACTGCATACAAATATAATAAAAAAGGTGTTGCAAGTGCTCAATATTTTCTTTGCTTTTTGACGCGTTGTTGTCGTCATATTTTGGAGGCGTTCTCCACTTGTGCTCTTTTAGCAACAATTTAATGCAAACTTTTCCAGAGTGGCTGTTGGAGCACAAATTAACAAAACTTTTGCTGTAAAACCGTTTTTTAAAAGCTGCAACATTTACAAAACAAAGATACAATGGCAGTCCACTCGTGCGTCATTCCTGCCGAGTCCAAATGGCACGCATGCGTGCGTCAGGGAGTCTTTTTCTCTTCCGATCACTTTTATTATTACAGCACAATGTGTTGTTAAATCATGCCATTTATTGTGACATTACAACAGGTCTTTTTCTCAGGTAATTTGTTTTGTTTTTATTGTTTTTTTTGTTTTTATTGTTTTTTGAAAACTCATAAAAAAAATCCTCTTTCAATGCGTAGGAGATGCTGCAGGAACTTCAACCTCCTTATTTATTCTATTGTAATTTGAAGAACACAAATCTGTTATTAAGTAAACCTGTTGTGACTTTATTGTGAGGTGTTTGCCTCTTGTGTGAGGCTGATGAAAGTCAGAGGAGACATAAAGACAGGTAAAAGAATCCGTTTGGAGAATCCGGATCCAGGAGTTAATTCTCGCCTAATAGTTTGCTTCCTTTCGCTCTGTTTCTCTACTTTGTCCAAAAATAATGCACAGATTTTGATAAAACGGAGGATAAATACGCACGAGAACGGTTTGTCCACATTATTAAAAATATGCAATTTATAAAAGGATCTATTATCAAATGCAATTCGGTTTTTAATCTATTTTGACTTTATTGAGGTTTTTGAAAATCAATCAACTGACTTGGTGAAAATTTTGACAAGAAGAACCCATTTATTTTTGTAATGCTCCTGATCTGAATCCAAAGTAAAATAAACGCACATTAAAAAAGCTGATGCACCTATCTTGAGAGCTGCAGGTCACGTGTGCGCCACAAGGGTTTCGCCGCAAATGGTTCGGATCTAGACACAGAACCAGATTTTCACAGAACCGAGCTTCTGTGAAAATGAATAATAATGCGAATAAAATGACTTAAAACTAAAATTTCACTGCGCATAAATAAAAAAAGGACATTCACGGTCTGTCGGTTGTGCGTTTGGATGTTTGCACCACCTGGTCCGCGTTGTTGGGAGCTGCAGACAAACTTGTCTTTTCTTTTACAAACTGCTCTGATGAAATGACGCTCAAATCATTTCGGGTCCACTGGCGCAGTTCTGCTTCCTTACAAAGTGTTGAAAGTTGTGACAGCAGAATAGGAAATGATCGTTATCATCATTGAAATCACCTCCCGGTGCTCCGCTGACCTCTCCGGTGGCGGGAGGTGTGACCTGTGGGGAACTGGTAAAGGTCAGCGCGCGCACTGCGTCCACACCGGAACCCGCTGCGCTCGTATTGATCCGAATAGGACACTTTTTTTTTTTTTTGGCTCATTTGATAAACTGTAAAGACAATGCATATTCAATATGCGCTCACGGTTCAAATTTGTGCGGAAAATCTTTGCGTTTAATGCCCATTCTGACGTTTTGTTTGACTTTGAGGAGCCAAAGTGGTGGCAGATGAACATTAAATATGAATATCTACTGATTTATTTGCAGACATTAGACGGTATGAAGGTTCATATCAATCACTACGTGAATAAAACCTCGTGCGCGTCTTCAACTCATCCTCTGTGACGCGTCACAGACAAAATTGGACATGAGGATTTTTTTTAAACTTCTTGAGCGGTGTAAAAATTTTTGTATCTGAGAATGAGATGTTTCAGTGAAAAATTACATCTCTTCATCTGGGCAGTCTCACGCCACACAACTTTAACAGCATCAATAAAAGCGCTGAGCTGTTTGCGCAGTTTGTGAGGAAGGGGGAGGTTTGCGGGTTCGTTTTGGTTTCAGGTGCGCGCGCACTGTTCGAGGCTTCATTCGGTTCAATGCAAAGATGCGCGTAACTCCGATGTCTTTGGTTCCCGGTGTCACCTGAACCTGAGTTCAAGTTTGGGTTCAGTGGATCACACCCGGGTGTTAGCGCAGTGCAAAACGTGCGTGTGCGCGCGCTCGGTGAGGCCGCTTAGTCATCAGGCCTGTCAATCATTTCAGGTGATTTGTTTTTTTTTTGTGTCACTGGTTTGGTTTGATGGCGCACATGCTGTTCACGCGCTGATTGCGCGCCGTTCGGTGTTTATATTTCATGCTCAATAATAACGCATCATTTGTAACAGGATCGCGCGGGGATTCGTTTACTTTTGCGAACTCGAACAAACATTTGAATGCGGCCTGTTTTGTCGAATAAGGCGCAAAGCGGAGTTGATGTGCGGCGGTTTAATTGGCCGCGTTACTTCGCTCTGCGCATAATAATCACATGAAAGTTCTGCTCAATAACAGACATGTGATGATTTAATTATCCATGTCCTAAATAAATAGATCAGTAAATAAACATGGCCCAGTGCATCAAGAGGACAAGCTGGCTTAATTATTATGATTATTATATATGCATCTTTTATTATTTGTTAATAAAATACGCATTTAAATGCCGAAAAGTTCTTGACTTTCAAAATAAATAACTATCGGCAAGGCTGTGTTTAATTATAATGCAGGTGTAACTCATATTTATTTAATAATAAAATAATTAGTGAACTATCGAATTATGTTAAATGAACTTACTGCGTTTTGTTGACTTTAATATGTTTACACTTTTATTTCATATGGTCATACGTTTACTTACTTTTTTTGTTACTGTGTGTACTTACCACATTAAATAACAGAAAAACCTCCAAAACAAAATGCCATATTCTCTGATTTAATTAAAGTGTGTTAAATTATTTGCACTTGAAGGAAAATAAAAGTCACATTAGTGTGCATTTCTAACAGCATTTCACATTTGATATACTATAGCTATTAAAAATGACACAAATATTCCTTTTAAAGATGGAAGAAGGCAAATGATGGAAAAGTCTGGTGACATGGTCTGGGCAAATCTATCTGTCTATGGAAAGAAAGAAAGAATAAATGAATGAAAAGCCTACATGTAATTAATTACTTTATATCACATAGATAGATTTTCTCAGACCTTCATGTCACCAGACTTTCCTTTTATCTATCTATCTATCTATCTATCTATCTATCTATCTATCTATCTATCTATCATCTATCTAGCTATCTCTATCTATGGAAAGAAAGACTGAAAGTCTGCATGTAATTAATTTATATCAGATAGATAGATAGATACACTGTAAAACCTTATCAGTTAATTTAACTTAAAACATTTGTTGAAACCGATTACATAAAAAAATGAGTGGCACCAGCTAATTTTTCCAAGTTACTTAAGAAAAAATGTTACATTAACTTAAAAAAATTAGTTGGCACCACTTAAATTTTTTTATATAATCAGTTTCAACCAATTTGTTTGACTTAATTTAATTATCAGGTTTTACAGTGTAGATAGATAGATAGATAGGAATCTATTATTTATCTTTTCATATTTTTGCTGCTCCGGTCATCACATCTGAAGATGTCAGTAATTATTTTATTTAATGTTTATATTACTGGAAATGCTTTTCCCCCTTTATCTCTTGTGTGGTCGATTTGTTTTGTTATTTCTTTCCTCTTGTCCTTTATTTCTCCCTTTGCTTCTTTATCTCGTTTTTATCCTTTCTATGCTTTATGTTTCTCTTTGTTCATTTCTGTCTCAATCTCTTTCTATCTCTTCCCAATTTTTGATCCTGTTCTGTCTTTCTTTGCATCCTTTTCTGTCTTTCTTACTCTTTCTATTCTTTCTGACTCTTTTTCTGATTCTTTTTTTGCTTTCTTCTTATCCCTGTTCTTTGTCTTTATTTGTTTCTCAGCTGTCTGTTCTTTGCAGTCTTGTCTTTCTTTGTGTTCCCTCTATCTTTCTTGGCCTGTTGTGTGTCTGTTGTGTCAGTCGGTCTGTCTGTGACACGCCTCATGTTGTGTTTGTGCTGAAGTCCATGTACAGTCTGCCTTCCTGTGCACTGCGGCCCCCGCGGCCTTTCATCTGAGTGGAGCGGCCGCCTTTCTCACACAGATGAATGTGTTTCTGTGAAAGAGCCGGAATGGCTGTCACTTCTCCTGGCACAGAGGAGAAACAAACAAAACCCCCTACTCCTTTAAGGAAACTGGCGCAGGCACCTCCCATCGGACACAAACACTACAGAGTCAGAAGCACAAATAGCCTCAAACGCTAAACACTCTCCCTTTCATGCAGAAAGCTTGGCATGTCTGCTGAGCTCGTGCACACAGAGAAACACAAAGTGGAGAGGTGCAGAGTAAATGATACACTCCAGCTCGACTGAGGTGTGCTTATTGTTGTGGTTTCTCCCCGAAAAAAAGTGCAAGAATTCAACTAATCCCACACAAACTCAGCATCGTCCCCCGCTGTTGCTTTTGCAACGAGGTTCTCGATATGGCTCCTGTACGACACACTGCCAATTCTGTTTATTTGCCACGACGGGTAATGTGCCGTTAATACGAGCCATTTTCTTTTCTGCCACAGCCAAGGCTCTTCAAGACAGGAGCAGGTGTACCATCAAAGACCAATTATCTGCACACACAACACAAAACCAACAGGCACTCACTGGCCACAGTGCTACTGTGGGTGCATTCAGAGTTTATGCATGTGTTTGTTCTGTGCACACGCCAAATAAATACATGTAAAAATGCAGCAAAAGTCAGCAATGTCAACAAAACAATGTTAACAGAAAAGCTAAATCACTACCTCAGATTCTGCACAGAAAGGAAGTCTTTATGAAACCTGCACCCAGTGATGAAAATCTTCTGCAAATTACAGGATTTATGGACTGGGACAATGTGTCTTAGTAATGAGAGGACATCTAAAAAAACACACACACAAAAAACAAAAAAACTGTGGTTGATGCTAATCACTGATGATGCTAACTCCAGTTAGCACTAGCACATGCAATCATGCTAGTCACATTTAAAAGGTTTTTTTTGAGATAGCCAAATTTGCCAAGAAAATGCTAAACTTAGTTAGCATCATCTTTACTATAGCTTACAGTCAAACTAACAGCCGTTAATGTTTTCTTTAATTATTGATATTATCATGTTGCTTACCTGGTATGCTATGTCAACATGTCCTGCAAAAACTGCGGATACATTCCAAATCTGGAAATATGGTCATTTCAGGAAAATTTTCATCAAAAGTATACCCAAATCTGACAAAAAGTCAAATGTTTCACCAGGTGTTGCTCCCTCCTTATTTGAAATATAAATATCAATATGTGATGTTATATTGCGGTGGCTCAGTGGCTCAGTGGTTAGCACTGGTGCCTCACAGCTAGAAGGTCCCAGGTTCGCTTCCGACCTGGTCCTTTCTGTGTGGAGTTTGCATGTTCTCCCCGTGTTTGCGTGGGTTTCCTCTGGGTGCTCCGGCTTCCTCCCAGTTCCAAAGACATTCAGGTTAGATGAAGTGGTGACTCTAAATTGACCGTAGGTGAGAGTGTGGCTGTGTTTGTCTGTCTATATGTGGCCCTGCGATGGACTGGTGGCCTGTCCAGGATGTACTCTGCTTCTCACCCAATGACCACTAGGATAGGCTCCAGCACCCCTGTGACCCTTATTTGGAGTAAGCAGGTATCCTTGAAAAAGTTTCTTATCAAAGATGATTTCACCCCAAAAGCAGCAAAAACACAAAAGTGCCTTCTTTACATAACCTTTATTGTAAGATCTTGCTCCCAAAATATTCACTGATTTTTGTTTTGATAACCTTCAAGTCTGGCTCATGAGCTTATGAGACCCTCGGTGAGATAACAACGGATTATTTTCTATGGCTTTTTATGTGATTTTATATTTTGCAGTTTTCCATTATGCTGTTCCTTTTGAATCAATTATTAAACAGATCATACTAATGAGGATCCCATAGTCATGTAAGTAATTACACAGTAATGCATTTTTTGTAATTTTGCCTCTGTATTCCATCACAATGGAGAAAACAGATCAAATATATGCTTATGTCTCCCATTTACATTCTGGGAAACTGAAATTTGACATCTTCTTTTCAGAAAATCCTTCTGTGTTCCACTCCGCCATGAAACAGTGTCACTGGTGACACAACAGTTAAAAACTTCACTATGCAAAGTTTCTCCAATCACATTCACAGAAGCCTATAACTCATTCAGACATGTCTTGAAGTCTTGGTGGCTTCTCTCACTTGTCT
>OMMV01203612.1:0-11006 GCA_900302635.1 Chatrabus melanurus
TTAATGTTTCCCTAGCAACCACTGTTTACCCTAGCAACGAAATCAACATTGCCTGGAAGACCTTCCAAAGGCCTTTCATATGAGCAAAACCTTAACTCTCTATCATAAGTAGTTCCTGAGATATTCAAAAAATAATGTTTCCCTAGCAACCATTGTTTACCTTAACAACCATGTCAACATGGCATAAAAGACATATCATGAAAGCCCTTCCAAAGAACTTTCATATGAGCCAAACATCAAGTGTATATCATAAGTAGTTCCTGAGATATTCAAGAAATAATTTTTCCTGAGCAACCATGGTTACCATAGCAACCAAATTGGCATGTCATGAAAAGCCCTTCCAAAGACCTTTCATATGAACTTAACACGTCTCTATCTTAAGTGACTGATGAGATATGGCCCAAGTACAGAAAGGCCACTTGGCGGGACATCAGAACAGACAGACAGATATGGGGTCGGGCTCCCGGTGGAGCACTTATAGGTGGTTTGTCCATTACATGGTACATCCCACAATAATAAGACATCTATGCACTGAAAGCATCTGTCCATCTGTCTTCCACACCCGTGGGTCAGTGGACTGTCTGCTGCTTGTAATGGTTCTATTTTCTCTAACTGTTGATTAGAATAGGTTAAATGCTGTGGACAAATTTTGTTGTACCCAATACAGTGACGCTAACCAGTGAGCTAAAACGACAGCTGTCTTTAGTACTAGGCCTCTTTGGAGAATCCTTGAGTATGGCTGGAATGACTTTGTGTCATACGAGTAGTTACTTAAAGAGAGTCAGATAAGGAGCATCGCTTGTGCAGTGAGGGAACGTCAGCTGCAACATTTTGGCCCTGTGGCGTGTTTCTCTGGGCATGATCCAGCAGACAGGTGCCTCAGTGTTGAGGGGAAGTGGGGATGGATCAGTTGTCTGTCTGAGTGATTGCTATCCAGGACCCGGGGCGGTTGCATGATGTGGATGTGCCAATACCTCGCATTGTTGCATATTCCCAGGTCTCAGAGACCAATACAACAATAAATAAAATTGATTTTATTGTATTCTAATTAGCCCTGCGATGGACTGGCGGCCTGTCCAGGGTGTACGCCGCCTCTCGCCCAATGACCACTGGGAGAGGCTCCAGCCCCCCGTGACCCTTAATTGGAGTAAGTGGGTTCAGAAAATGAATGAATGAATGTATTCTAATTAGAATACATTTCTAATGGAGTTTCCAGCAGCTTTTATAAACAGCACACTAATAATGGTTTGATGCTTTTTCTGTAGTCTAATAGCAGAACAGAATCATGTTTTTATTGGTGTAATCTGCACATACTAAAGGTAAAATAAGCAACTCATCCAGTCATAAAACAGCTCAAGCTGCTTCAAAGTGAGGAGCGGGTCATAGTCTGTGTGTGAATGCTTGCAGTCTGCAGAGTCATTCTCCAAGAGAAGCAAGTCTCAGCTTTGATTTACTCCACAGCAGAGTGGTGAGAGATTTGGTATACTTGTGTGCAACTCATTTAAAGAGGAAAATGACAAAATATAAATGTAATCAGATTCAGAGATGATATAACTTCATTACATGTAATATAATCTGTTACTCTGCAGGTTTGCTGGTATTCAAACTGTGAATCAACCTGAGTTTTGCACAGAAGAAAAACTGCAGGGCTGATGCAACCCGTTTCGGCTGCATTGTTTGTGCAGCAAATTATTTATAATTATAAAGGAGTCCTGCATCTGAGGGTATTGACTGCCTTTTTCGATTTGGTCTCCAGACCCATGCTTTGATTTCTTTCCAGAAAAATAGCCTAAAAAGAGGTCATATGGGTGCCAGGAGAAGCATTTTTTATTTTTTATTTTTTTAATGACATTCACACACTTTTAAAAAAACCTGCAACCATCACAACCGTAAACATTTCCCTGCGTTCCCACAAGTAGAACAAACGGCCTATTTTAGCTCACGTGCAGTGAAGAAAATACATTTGAAAGGCTTCTGTGGAGTGAGGTATCCGTTTTCAGCGAGAAAACAATGTTGGAGGGACTTGCGAAATGAGAGGATTACTACTGCAAGGGAAAAGAGTGTCCACTTCCTGACGTAATATTTTTTGGAAAAAGAGAGACAAAGATAAAGCCCCAACGGCACCAGTCCTCTAATCTCACCCAGACTCCTCACTCTGGATGCGAGAAGCATCCAGTCGAAGCTCGGCTGCTCGCTAACCCCACACCAACCACAAAGAATTTGTCTTATAAGTGTGAGATTTGCCCGGCATGCAGAATTCGGTGTGGGTGATGAGCCCTATGAATGGGATCAGTGTTTCCACATTGTGTCACAGGCTTGTTTATCAGCCTGATGGGTAACGACGCCGATTCCTGTAAAAGTTTCAAGGCCGAACTCGCACGATAACGTGCTTAATGAGACGCAGGCAGCAGTCAGGTTTAACGGGTTAAATGCCTGCGTTCTGACTTACTGGGCTCCTTGCTGTTTAATTCACAGGAGTACTTATCATTAAAAGTGAAATGCCTGCTGAGCCTTGGCAGGGGTAAGTACTACTTTGGAAATCACAGGCTTGTTACAAGCTGGTGCAAGAGAAGGACAAGAGGTTGTGGGTTTGTCTGGGGTCAGAAATGGAGGAACGCCCCTGTGAAGCAGATGCATAGCCGTTTGGTTTTCTAATACGATGCTGCAAAAAATAACAGTGCTGACATTCTATAAGACTGCTGCACTCGGGCTGAGCTCAGGGCTCTGGTATGTCTCCCCTGACCATGGTTGGTCCTCACGTGCAGCCCAGTCAAAAATGTCTGAGCCAGAAGTTCCCCCATAATTTGCTAATTAAGGGGGGGAACCTAAAATACTGCACATGTAGTCAACCACAGACCATCACCCTGTTAAAGAAGACACTAAAGTTATTTCAAGCCTTTATTCCAAATATTGCCCTCTGTGTCTCAGTGTCACCAGTCAGAGGTGCTCTCCGATGTAACCACCGCGAACCACAAACTCTTGTAAAACAAAAATCATCATGCCAGTGTGGTGCTTATTTCCCCTGGCTCAGCTTTGCAGCACATACAGCGTTATAGCAGTTTTATGCAGCAGACATGCTCAGGGGTGAAGGGTTTCTAAATGAGGCTTACTTTAAAACTCTGTAAAATGTGAGTATGGCTGATCTCATCAAAAGGTGGACGGGGCTTTTTGCTACATTTTTAAAATAACTTTTCCTTTAAAAGACATTTCACATCCTTACTGCATTCGGTGCCTTTGTTTCAGTTTACTGATCTTGACTTCATGGACGATGCTGTGATCTTTGTGAAATTAGTGGATAGCCTGATTGCAGCAGTTGAGAAACTGAGTAGGCGTCGGAACATCCGGGTTTGTGATTGTCCTGGATCAAGACTAAGATCCAGGCTTTCAATTGCTTCCTGCAATTTGCCATCGCAAGTGTATCTGTATGAGGAGAAAGTCTCAAACTTGTAGAGGCGTTCACTTATCTCGGCAGTGACATTCATGTCTCTGGCTCCTCAGCCTTTGAGATCGAGAGTTGCCGGTAAAGAGCTTATGGAGTCATGAGGTCAGTGGACAGAGGTCTTTGGTGATGCCGACACCGCAGGAGGACGAAGGTCCAAGTCCTTAGGGTCCTGGTGCTTCCTGTGTTACTGTATGATTGTGAGACTTGGATGCTAACCAGTAACCTAAGGTGACAACTGGATGTCTGTGGACATGATCCAGCATTCAGGTACCTCAGTGTTGTGGACCCCAGCAACTGGAAAAGGCCAAGGTGATGCCCATGTATCATCTGGCAGATAGATGGCTACTCTCAAGAGGTAGGGATGGACCAGTTATCTGCTTGGGTGGCTGCCATCCAGGACCCACGGCCGTTTGTCAGTGAGGTGGATGCAATAACGTGCGGCACCAGTGCACACTCCCAGACCTGACCTGACTTCATTATACTGATATGCTAGGGCTAAGAATAAATTTGACATGCTTTGCCAGCATTGTAGTCCTCTCTGCAACCAGATATTCAAGTGGCTCAAATCTGGTACAACTCAACAATTATAATTGCAATCAATGCTACAAATGAAATGCTGTGTGTTCATGTACACACCTGCCAAGGAAGTGGCAGTTGTGATGTTGGACTGGCTCCTTCCGAGGGTGTCAAATATCACCCTTGGTAATGAGTGTATTATGAGGCACGGAATTATGCCTGTTGCACAGCAAATGCATTGAATGACGTCTGCATGGTTGAACTGCCGTGGCACAGGTGCATGCATATAGAGTGCAAGTCTTTCTGCTGCGGGGCGGCTTAGTATTTGTTTGCCCTCGTTTTGTGTGTGTGTGTGGGGGGGGGCATGCACAGCTAGCTCCTACCTATGTTTTGTTAACGTCCTGACACAATAAAATGATGGCCTTCATTGGGTTTTTGCTTTGACTATGTATCACGTGCACATTCCCCTTTCAGAGCTTTCAGTTACTAAAATGGTCAGGAAAATATTTATTTATATTTTTCATGTCTGTGACCTGTACCCTAGACATTGACACTACAGTAAAAGACTCATAGACTTACAGATATTTTCACTGTGTATTTTTACCAAGAACCGCTTACCTCACGTGTGAAGAAGAGGCTCCACGCCGAAACTCTACCTGAGTCACCGCAGCCGTGAGGCTCAAGCCACACCTGAGACATGTGACTCACACATGCACTGTGCAATCTGTTACCTGTTAACATGGGTGCCAAAATGAAATTCAAGACATTCTGTAGCTGCCAAGCACATACAGCACATCTGGTGTGCAACAGGCTTTAGGCATTCTTTGGGTGTCCTGTCATCCCAGTGTACGTTCTAACTGCCATGACATGATCTCGCAGCTTCAGTCTGTGATTGAGGCCTGCCCAGGGGTGTGGTCATGGGTGTTTTCAATTTGACCACAGACACCGACAGGGATGGTTATGGAGAATGTATTGGTTCCCACAGATCTGGTACTCACAGTGAAAATGGCACGGTTCTCCTTCTGGTCTGGGAGCATGCACTGGTTCTGCACGTCACCACATCCAACATATTATGGAACCGTCTGGTGTCCTGGATGGCGACCACCCAGGCAGACAACTGGTCCATCCCCACCTCTCAAAAGTAACCATATATTTGCTGCAGCTATGTGAAATGTGTGTCCCATTGGCCTTCTCCAGCCACTTGTGTCCTCAGCATTGAGGCATCTGCATGCTGGATCAGGTGCAGAGAAACATGCCACATGTCAAAAATGTTTACAGCTGACATTCTCTCACAGTGCAAGTGATTCTACTCATCTGAGTTTCCCTAAGTATCTGTTTGTTTGACACAAAGTCATTCCAGCGGTACCCAAGGATCCTCCAAAGAGATCTAGCACCAAAGACATCCATTCATTGCCTTAGGTTACTGGTTAGTGTCCAAGTCTCACAACCATACAGTAAGACGGGAAGCACAAGGGCCCTAAAGAATTGGACCTCCATTCTCCTGCAAAGGTATCACCATCACCAAACACCTCTGTCCAGTGACCTCATGATTCCATAAGATCTTCCCACGCATCTCTCGATCTCAAAGGCAGAGGACCCAGTGACATGAATGTCACTGTCGAGATAAGTGAATATATCTGCTAGTTCGACACTTTCACCGCATACAGAAACATTTTTGATGGACGAGTCAAGGAAGTAGTTGAAAGCTTGGATCCAGGACAATTGCATGGACAAGATCACAGCATCGTCTGCGAAATCAAGGTCAATGAACGTTTCCTCACCAACAAAGCCACCTAAGGCACAGGTTCCCACAACCCAACCCGACACCCAGTCCATGCATGCATTGAACAATGTAGGAGCCAGAACACATCCCCGACGAAGGCCAGTCTTCACTGGGAAAAATTTAGAGTTTCTGCCCCCGATCCACACAGTCCTCACAGTACCTGTGTATAGGCTGGCTATAAGTGTGTTGAATGTGGCAACACAAGGCACCAGTGCATGCTCCAAGACCTGACCTACTCAGAAAAGATCTGAAATTAAATGGGCAAAACAGTTCAAATGTAACACTCTGATGTGATGTTTATGCAAATGATATGTTTACATATGGAGTACAATGGGCTCGTGCTATTATATTTTAATGCTTAGCCAATGTGCCTAAATGATGTATTTTCTCTTTAGCCACAATCAGTTTCCTTGATCCACACAATGTATCCGTAAATGATACCAAAGGCATTAGCAGCCAAATTCACATATCAAAGGTTTCATCAAAGATATATTTTACTGGATAGTTACCCCAATAATTGCACTTGGTGTGTAATTCATATGAACTATGTATGACCATGAAAAAGGTTCTTAGCCACTGTGGCTAAAAGCAGCCAAATTCTTTGAGCCACATGGCGTTTCTCTTTTTGGCAATTGGCTACATGGCTAATAGGGAGTGCCAGCCCAAAGTATAACTGTGACGGTGACTAGTCAATATTCCGAAGGCCCATTGGTCCGAAAGCCCACTGGTCCCAAGGCCCATTGGTCCCAAAACTGTAAAAAATGGTTACCGGTATATGCAATTCAACCTTAGTAAAATGGAGCAAAATAGAGTTCAAACTTAGGAAAATCGAGTTCAAACTTTGCAAAATGGATTTCAATATGCATTATATTTATAAAATACCCAACAAGTAAGAATTTTATTTGTAAAATTGGGGGGCAAGCCCCCAAAACTCAAAAATGTATTATAATTACTTATTATTAAACGTTAAATAAATTAGGGGGTTTTCTCATGTTTTTGGTCTCATTTTACCATACTTCAAAGCAATAAACATAATAAAATAATTACATATTTTTGGTTTTATTGTATATCTCAAAACATTTATCCATACTGAGCCTGTATTTGTTACAATTTTCCAATATTTCAGTAATTTTACAGTTATTCTAAACATGAAATACCTTATTAGATGGGTCCCTTAAAAGTAACTTAGGCCTAATTTTTGGACCAGTGGACCTTCGGAATAATGATCCGTCCCCACTTCGACTTTATTGCAAACCCAAATCTTCTGAAAATAAATGTTTCATGTTTGCAAACTTAAAGAGCCCTTCTGGATCAACACAATCAGTCAGTCTCACAAACCAGATCTCTGCAAACCGATTCAGTCGTTATGACGTCCTCTGGTTTGTGCAGCAGTCACAGTAGCAGGACATTATATGATGTCGTAGATGCTTAAGTGAATACGGTGGAATTGCCGAGGTGTATTTACTTATGGTGTGTCATCAGTGCTGCCTGTGTTACATTTTTACTCCACAACCACTAAATAGTGTCACACTGACATGGAGTGACCTCGCTCCTGTAACATTCCATAGATAAGCATGACAACTGGCTTTGCTCTTTCATTTGGACTTAACTGTACTGGAGCCCCTCTGATATGGATTTTTTGGGGGCCGATACCGATATATCTGCCAATATATAAAAGTATTTATTTCTCACTAACTTTTACAAAATATAAGAGAAAAAAATGGCAAACATATTAAATTTATACAGAAATACAGCTGTTTGGGATCTTATTCCACCATCTTGGATTATTTTGCTCGTGCAACCAATCAGTGTACGTCACGCTGCCGTCACGTTGCCTTGTCTCTTGCCGATGTAAAACACCCACTCTGATTGAAAATGAATGGCAGCTGGTTGATCTTCCTCTGTCATTTAATGTGATCAAGGGGTGATGGGGGTCCCACCCATGCTTGACAGCCTTGTAAACAATGCTGTCAAAGCTGGACAAACTATGTAATGACATCATTTCCAACAGCCAAAGTGTTTTTTTCTGCATCATTTATTTGGTAAAATAAAAGTTTTCATATCGGAAAAAATAACGCAGACACTGATATGTTTGTGAAAGGCTCATATTGGCCGATGTTATTGGCCAACCATCACTACAATTTTGAGTCAAGGTGATGGATACCAGTATTTAATGTGGACCTAATCCTGGATATTTATTCATCACAATTTGAAAGACTACAAACCAGTAAACTACACTGCCATAGCTACCAGGACTTTCTCAGCATACAAAGAAAACCTCTGAAGCATCCAGGGAGTTTTTCCTTACCACTGTTGCCATTGTGCTTGCTCAAGGGGTGGTTAAGGTTTGACCTTACCCTTGTGAAGCGCCTTGGGGCGACTATGTTGTGATTTGGCGCTATATAAATAAATTGAATTGAATTCTAAATACATATTGAAGAAATCACTGTCCAAAATCAATATCTTGTCGGCCTTGCCTAATACATTGGTGTAATTTACTGTTGTATTGGAAGATTTTGTCACTATTTAATATTCATTTTAATTTCTCAATACATATTAAAACTTTTTTCACTTTTTCAATTTTTTCCTTTTTTTTGGTTTGTTTTTATCACTGTGACGATTGATTGGGAAGATGGACACGAAGCCTCTGAACAGGCCGTATGGAACGCATGCACGTTTCCTGGCTCCCCTTTCCTGCTTACTGAAGGCAAGAAGTTCCTTTTTTGACAGTGGTTCTACCTTGTGATAGTACACTGGACTCTGAATCCAGCAATTTGAACTCAAATCTGCATTTAACCTAAATTTGCAGTATTTTATGGAATGAACTACTTTTTTTTTTACCATAGATGATGAATGTACCCGTTTTTCTGAAAAACTGAACTGTCACACTGCAGAAAAAGTTCTTAAGTTTTACAACAGAGATGCACGAATGACAGGAACACCAAGGAAAAGACTCGTACTGGAGAAAGAATACGACTAATTCTTATAGCCTGCAGAAAAGGGTGTTTGAGTCAAGTCGGTGCGAAATTAAATCTGTATGTTGTTGAATTTACTTATACAACAAGGTACTGGTAAATTGTGCTGTAATGTTTGGAGGTACTGGCGGACATAGGAGACTCACAAAAGTAGTTTACTGGCGAGGAAGTTTACTAACCTTGACTTCACTGAATTTTGCAGAATCAAAGGATACCCTGACTGCAGCACTTGAGAAGATGAATGAGGAGTCATAGCCTCTGGGTTTGCAGTTGTCCTGGATCAAGACTTAGGTCCAGGCTTTCAATGACTTCCTGGACTCGGCTATCAGAAATGTGTCTGTCTGTTGTGAAAGTGTTGAACTTGTCGGCATTCACTTCGCAGTGACAATCACATCTCTGGGCCTTCTGCCTTTGAGAGGCGCCTAGGAATAGCTTATGGAGTCATGAAGTCACTGCACAGTGGTGTTTGGTGATGCCGACACCTGTACACGAGAACAAAGGTCCAAGTCTTTAGGGTCCTGGTGCTTCCTGTCTTACTTTATGGTTGTGAGACTTTGATGCTAACCAGTGATCTAAGGCGACAACTGGATGTCTTTGGTACTAGGTCTCTTCGGAGGATCCTTGGGTACTGCTGGAATCACTTTGTGTCAAGTAAAAGGTCACTGAGGAAGACTCACATGAAGATTATCACTTGCATGGGGAAGAAGCATCAGCTACAACATTGTGGCCATGTGGCGTGTTTCTCTGGGCATGATCCAGCACAGAGGTGTTGAGGATCCCACAGGCTGGAAAAGGCCAAGGGGAAGCCCATGTTTCACCTGGCTGTGGCAGATAGATGGCTACTTTCAAGAGGTGGGGATGGACCAGTTGTTTGCCTGGGTGGTTGCTATCCAATACCCAAAGTGGTTGCGTAGTGTGGTCAATGCAGTGACACACGGCACCAGCACCTTCTCCCAAAACTGACCTGACGCTGTGATCAACGAAGGAAGCAGAACCATTTTTGCAAACTCGTGACCACTGAAGGTGCTAAAGGCCCTCAGAGATGGTGTGGTTAGGGTTAGTCAGAGGTCCTTTGCCTTTCATGTAATGTTAATAGGAAGTGTTATGCGCCTGGAGTGATGGGACTTCATAAGAGACAAGAGATATGCATTCTGTATGGCCATCCCCAAGGATTAGCATGCAGCAAATGCATTTTTTGAAATTATGACATGGAGAAGCATTCCAAAATCTAATCACTTCTTCCCAGACCTAAGACTTTCTTCTCCACCGAATTTTTTGTCTCTAAAACCTTTTAAGTTATATTCGGTGAATTTTATTTGAATATTTTCCATGTCATTATTATTATTTTTTTATTGCTTCCATGTCGATGGTTGTTAAATTTAACATTTGCATCCTTGTGCAGCAATGCTTTTAAAAAAGGATCTGCCCTCAGCCCTTTTGAAGGAAGCAGTGAATCATTAGGCCTGTTTTCCCATGATGAGCTGACTGGCATCTATCCTCTAATTTGTTATCCAGACAGGACTTCGCCAGTGTGTGTAAAATTAGAATTTATAATTAAGGGTTTGTGGGAATACAGGGGTCAGGCCATGATGATCACACACCTTCAATTGTCAAAGGACCTGAAAGACAACGTTAACACGGTAGGACTGTTATGTGAAGCTTCTTGTGTGACTTTTTGCAGCTGCTTTTCTGTGTCTAAATAAAATTTAAAAAAACAATCCCTAAGTTAAAATGATGAGTGGATACATCTTCTGTATGTATAAACCTTTCAAGGTTCCTGCAGCCGCAGTGTTCTCAGCAATTACACACTCCAGGCAACTCAAAATTTGCATACATGCTGCTTACACGACCCCACTGAAAGTGCATATAGCCAAATTGCAAAAGGTCAGACACTTCAAGCCTCACAGAATTTCCCCATTTTGACCCTCTGTTAGCTACAGCTGCCTCATAATTGTTGACAGACAGAACAAATGATACCTACTTGACCATTCATCAAAGTTATAGTGCTTAATTCCCTGTACTTTTCTCACAATCAGATTTTTTGTAGCAGGTTTGAACCCCAATTGTGGTGAATGTGTAGCAGAGTAATATTTAGGGGGGTAAGAGTAACGGTGGCTACACTCGTGGTTAGAATGCCTGCCTCTCATGCCGGTGACTGTGGGTTTGAGCCAAGTGAGGGGCACAACGCAGGTTACATTGGTCCCGTGACCCGGATGGGAGTGAGGTTTAGAGGGGTGAGTGTAACGGTGGCCAGCAAGAGGTGCTGTGCAGTGAAGTAAACCTCACCCTC